>JAJIBD010027795.1:0-89540 GCA_021461705.1 Cryptotis parvus
CATAGTTCCTCAGTGCTCCACCCAAGAGAAAACCTGATCTTTCCCTTTAAATTTCATCAGTAAATGATTGAGATGAGAGCCTTCTACTGAGAGTATACCACCTACATGGCAGAGCCTGGCAAGCTACCTGTGTTTTATTTGATATGCCAAAAACTAGTAACAATTATGGACCTCAATTCCATGACCTGAAGAATGGTTTGAGGCTCTTCCTGTTCCTGTAGCAAGCAGATGCTCTTTGGCTACACTTGCTTGTGACAGGACGTATGGAAATGTTACTGGTGCCAACTCAAGCAAACCAATGAACAACAGGAGAGAGATGATACAGTGATATAGTGATCTTTTATAATATCCCTTTCTTCTCTTTAGTTATTTGCATATAGGAAGACATTGACTTTGGGGTATTGATTTTGTACCCTACCACTCCTATAGGAATCTATTGTTTCTAGGAGCTTTTTGGTAGAGAGTTTAGGGTTCTCTAGGTATAATATTATGTCATCTGTAAACAGTTATAGCTTGACTTCTTCCTTTCCACCTAGATGTCCTTAATATCTTTTCTTTGTGAATGTTAAATAATCCTTGCATCCCAGAGTTGAATCCTACTTGATCATAGAATATGATCTTTTGATGAGTCATCGATTCTATTTGCTAGTATTTTATTGAAGATCTTTGCATCTATGTTCATCAGGGATATCGGCCTGTAATATTTCCTTTTTGTGATGTATCTGATTGCTTGAATATCAGGGTGATAAGTGCCTCACAGAACTTCTTGGGAGTGTTTTTGTTTCTTCAATTTCCTGGAAAAGCTTGAAAAGGTCTTGCAATAGATCCTCTTTAAAGGTTTGTTTAAAGGTTTGGTAGAATTCACTAGTGAATCCATCTAGACCTGACTTGTTTGGGGAACACTTTTGATTACCTTTTCAATTTCCTTCATAGTTATAGGCCTATTCAGATATTCCAATTCTTCTTGGTTAAGGCCTGGGAGTTTATAGGAATCCAGGAATTTATTCATTTCTTCTATCTTCTCTTGTTTTCATGGCATACAGACTCTTAAAGCAATTTCTGATGATTCTTTGAATTTTTGTGTTTCTGTTGTGATTCCTCCCTTACATTTCTGATTCAGTTTATTAAGGATCTCTCTTTCTCTTTCCTTTGAGTCTTACTAGTGGTTTGTCAATCTTGTTTATTTTTTTTCAAAGAACCAGCTTTTGGTTTCACTGATCTTTTGGGTTTAAAATTTTTTTATTATACCATCATGAACATAGCTTTCATGTTCATGAAAAATGAACTAGTTCCAGAGGCCCCATCCACTCTCAATGGAACAAACATCTCTGAATGCATCAGTTATGTGTACCTAGGTTGAGATGTCAACATGATGAATGACCTAAAACCTGAGCTGCACAGGAGGAAGAGAGCGGCATGGATTGCCTTCAAAAGCATTGAAGAAATAGCGAAAAAGACAAAAACCTCCTGCTCGGGCACATCTCTTCAACTCCACTGTTCTGCATTACCAAATGCCTCAGAGACCTGGGCCCTATGAAAGCAGGATGAAAACGCTATTCGGGTCTCCCAAAGAGGAATCGAAAGAGCTATGCTTGGAATACCATGCCTCACTCAAGTGAAAGAAGGAATACGGAGTTCTAACTCCGTCGCTATTCCAGAGTCTGAGACGCTGTCTCATTTGCCAAGGCATCGAAAATCAGATGGGCTGGACACATAATTAATGCGATTTGGAGACGACTGCTGGACTAGAGCTGTTACTGACTGGATCCCATGGGACATCAAAAGATCATGTGGCCGCCCACCTACAAGATGGTCAGACTTCTTTCTTCGACAAGATCCTGAACAAATGGTTTGAGGCTCTTAGTATTCCTGAAACAACCAGATGCCATTGGCTACACTGGCACGTGATAAGGTCAAATGGAAATGTTACTGGCACCCGCTCGAGGAAATCGATGAACAACGGGATGTCTAGTATTCTAGTGATCTAGTGATACCACCATGAGACATTCAATTGCAAAGATCTTCATGTTTGGGTTTCAGTGCGTGCAGTATTCCAGCACCCATCCCTCTACCAGTGCCCATTTCCCACCATCAATGTCCCCTGATTCCTTCTCCCCGCCCCCCAACAGCCTGCCTCTATGGCAGGCACTTTGCCTTTTTCCCTCTCTCCCTCTTCTCTCTCTCTCTCTCTCTCTCTTTCTCTCTCTCTCTCTCCCTTCTCCTACACATGTGGCTTGCAATACATACATTTAGAGGTTATCATGTATATACCTTTGTCTACATTCAATGCTCAGTTCTAGGTTGGTATTATCATTTCCAACAATTATTAGTACACTGTTCCTTTCTCTGTCTTACCTAACCTCTGACTCTCACACACTTGCAGTAGATTCCACCCACTGACAAGACCTCCAGATCCATGTTTAGAATACTTACAGAGTGAAGAAGGCCAAACATTTCTTCTTATGTGGCAGTACTCCCCATGCAGCTATAACAAACAACCTGAGTCATAGATATGTATCTCCCCATCATGGAAGCTGAGTCTATCCTTACTAAGACTTTACCAGAGTTTTAGGTGCAGGGACACCCCATGCGTAGATGTGAGAAGGCTCAGAATTATGTCCTCAGATGTCTGCTGCATGGGAAAAGAAGAAAAATTTCCTGCATAAAGCAACAAAATTCATCTTCGGGAGGACATAATAGAAACTAAAAAATATTGCAATATATTTGTACAGTCTATTTAATAAATAATACTGATTTTGACCCCCATCACTGTCCTGTCCAGAACGGCCAGTGGACCTGCCCACTAACTATATCTGGGCTGTCAGCCATGATCCAGAGACACAGATGCACAGAGCAGATCTGCTGCGGACTCTCCCCATGCTCGACTGATCATGAGGCATCCAGGAGGAGGGCAGGTTCTGGTCCCAGTGGGCTATACCCAATGAAGTCTCAAAAGAAGCCAGAGGAATCGCACGCACCATAATCGCAGCCATTTTCAAGGTCTGGACTCCATAGATCCTCAGAGCCCCACCAAAAAGAGAAGCCAATTTCAAGCTCAGGTATGCTGGTCTCTGTGGCTAAAGTCACAAGGCTTCCATGGAGATGGAGCTGGGGTCCCTTCCCCCACCTCTGTCCTGCCCTAAAGACCTGGTGGATCCACTCACAAACTGCTTCCAGGCTGTCAGCCATGATCCAGAAACAAGGACACACAAGGCAGAGTTGCTACTGGCAACTCTCAAACTAGCAGAAAACAAGTACATTCTAGAAACTCAGACGGTCAATGCAAGAACAGAAATTGGCCAGATTCGCCCATAACAAACCAGAAAAAGAATGACTGTATCAATACCATAGCCACATATGGGCTGTAATGGTCAATTAGTGCCATCTAAGGGAGCAGGCGTGGGGAGGGGGAGTGACTGGTAAATGCAGGTCTTTGGTGGTGGGAGCCCACTGGTGGTGGGATTGGTGTTGAATGATGAATCTTTCTAACAACTGTATTGTGAAAAAACTTTGTACTTTGTAAACCACAGCATTTTAATTAAAAAGGGAAAATATTAAAAAAGTTAAAAAAATTACGATTTTGATATATTGATATGTGACCTGCTAGGTGAGTAGACTTTAGTCACAAGTATCTTAGGTATTGGAAACAGGGTATAGTTGTACTGAGCACCACAATACACAACTCTATTTTCACACCTACTGAAAACTGAGGCAAAAGACGAAGAATTGGAAACACGCACCAGATCTAGCACCAGACATTGATTGTCTTTGCTTGACAATCAGGCTGGGCACTCCTTTACTCAGGTGAACTCCACCTATCACAGGCAACAGCAGAGCAAACTGGAGGCTAAATGATATTTGCTGAGCCTGAGTGGCTGACTCAATTCCTCCCTTACTATCTTAGAGTAAGCAGGTGATGAGAGGAAAGAGGGGCAGGGTGGGGGGGAGACAGAGAGAAGGACAGAGAGAGAGGAGAGACAGAGAGAGAGAGGAGACAGACAGACAGACAGACATAAATAGAGGCATATAGAGAGAGGTGACAAGGATCAAACCCGGGCCTCACATGAATGAAGCATGCACTGCACTGTTTGCTGAGCCTTGTCCCAAATCCCGGAGTACATTAGCTGAACTAAAACTGCACAAAAGTTTAATTCACTGCTAGAGTGAAACTGACATTGGTGCCAGAATATTATATGTATGAAACTCAACTATCAATAACTTTGTAAATCACAGTTCTTTAATGAAATGGAACTATTTATTTATTTATTTATTTATTTATTTATTCATCTATCTATCTATCTATCTATCTATCTATCTATCTATCTATCTATCTATCTATCTATCTATCTATCTATCTATCTATCTATCTATCCTATCTATCTATCTATCTATCTATCTATCTATCTATCTATCTATCTACCTACCTACCTACCTACCTATCTCATCTATCTATCTATCTATCTATCTATTCATTTATTTATTTTGCTTTTTAGGGTCACACCTGGCTATGCTCAGGGGTTTCTCCTGTCTCTGCACTCAGGAATTACTCCTGGCAGTGCTCTGGGGGACCATATGGGATGCCGGGGGATCAAACCCAGGCCAGCATGGGCCGGTCGCGCAAGGCAAACGCTCTACCCACTGGACTATCGCTCCGACCCCTGAAATAAAAATTTTAATTAAAAAATTTGTCAAACAATATCCTGTCCTCTCCCCCTCCCATTGCAATGTAATATTTGATCATTTATTAGAGAAAATACATCCACACATCTTACATATACACAGTAAAGAGCCAGTGGATGAGGTTTGCTGAGGCTCCTTAGACTCACATCGGCCCAGAATTCGCTGTGGGGAGGTTAGGGCAGGAACAGGGGTGGGGCAGTACCTGGGTTTTTCCCTCCCTCTTTATCCTCTCACTGGTAAAGGGATATGAGGATAACACTAGTAATTGCAATGATTCTTTTTCATATTGAACTCTTTTTAGAAGATTATTTTGAAGTCTCATTGGAATGAATCAATACTGGATAAGCTTGTGGAAAATAGAGCATGAATGAAAGGAATTACTTAGGCTGCATTCTTTATGCTATTATCTCAGAATAGGCTGATGGTTTAAAATGAGTGAATTTTTAAATGGGATCAAAATATGACTCAAATGAATACATATCATGTTTATGGTAAATGGACTCGTCCATAACAGTGGTCCAAGAAGTGAATGCATTTAAGCCCTGTTCAATTCCAAATCACCAATTGAATTTCAGCAGAATGACACCCTCACATAAAGTGAATGTCAACTTATTTTTATTGCTGTTTTTTTTTTTTAGTCTTTGGGATTTTATACATTTGAATAATGGCATAAGAAAACACTTTGAATGAAAACTGGAGTATGTTTATCCTTTCTTTTTTAAAAATGTTTTCAAAAAGGAAAGTCTGTCCACTCACAAATTTTCTGCCACATAATAAGAGTGACACCTAGTGGCTGATGGCAGAAAAATAACTAGATTTATGTGTTCAAACAATCTCCTCTTGGCTAAACTTTGCTTCTTCTGGGGAGTTTGTCTTTAATTGTTTCCAGCAATTGTGATTTAGAATTTTCCTATACTGTTGATGGCAGAATTTTATAGATGCAATATTTCAACACCAGACCATCTACCAGATGACCTGTTTCCCTCCACTACTGTCTCAGGGTCCCTTCATAGGTCATCTTGGGCGCCTTGAAATAGTTGGTCACCAATTTCTGATTCCTCTCACACACTACAGTGTGACTCTTCAGTTTTTTAAAACTACTATATGGCAGAGATATGGTAAGTACAGAACATGAAAGTAAGCGATGGTTTTACACTGAGAATGTTTTCAGTCAGGCATTTCTAACAATGGGAGTGATATAACAATGTACACAGCTTAGCTAGAAGTCCTCTTCCCTTCGATTTTTTTTTGTTAATGCCTATATTCCTGAATTTGGCACTCTAGGTACTAAGCTTCCCACAGCCTCAGAGTTTAGAAAGAAGCCAATAACCAGGAGTCAAGGAGTGTATTGAAGGGATTCCTGCATTTGCTGAAGGATGGATTAAAGGTCTCACCCCTTTGTAGCCCAAAGACAATATGAGCTCACTATTGAACTTGATTCCTACTGGTGGACCTACTGGTGTACATGGACGAAGAATAGACTGCCCCTGGTCCAAATGGTTGGACTCTGTCTTTACAGTGAGAAAGTTTTCAGCAAGTCCTTTCTAACAATTATGAAAGTCTTTGGACTCTGTAAAGCCAGAGTCCAAAGACAGACATCACTCTAAAATAGTACCCACTCTTATCTCTGTCTGCAGCCTATCAGTGTTGCTTCAGCTTTAATTACTTCCAGCAGAATAACACTTGCAAGTGTCCTTTCCCCTGAAGTGCCTTGGAAATAACTTTGCCTACCAGAGTCTACTAAGCCTCTGAATGGTTCCTGAGCCAGGCCTGAGAGGGCCTGGACACTCTCTGCCCAATGGAGTTTTTCCAAGTTCAGGAGACTGCGTCCTAAGCTCAGGAAAGGTAGCCACTTTGTCTCCCAGCAATTTTCTTTTCAGATGCTTCTGGACTTTGCGGAATGAGGGAATTATGGCTCCATCTCCCCTCCTTTTCCTTTCCATGTAGCCAAGTTCTCATGAACATCGTGATAACAATCCCATGTGGCATAATAGCATCTTCCTGCCAGGTCATCAATTCATCCACATGTCCTGGGGCAAGTTGATATACTTATAGACACTGATAAATTATATTTATATCCTAGTCAACCTTCTTTCTGACTTTCCATCATTTTACCAAGGGATCCTTTGTGACTATAAGTGGGTAACCTGCTGGGTGTTTTCTGGTTATGGTGGAGGGCGAGGTACAGGTTCTGGGCTATATTCCCTCATTCACAAAGTCCAGAAGCATCTGAAAAGAAAATTGGATAGGTCTCAGGACCTATCCAAGTTAACACTTTAAAGACACTCTTAATGGCAGTGCCCAGGGGACCATATTGTGGAGTTCATGTAGTCCTGGGGTGCTGGTTATCCAACCAGGCCTCCCCCATGCAAAGTACGCACTAGGCCCATCATGCCATCTCTGATCCCTATGAGCAGCTTTTTATAGAGAATGAAATATATGTATTAGAAAATACATTGTGAATGCCTTTTGCATTCCTGGGGAGTTTTTGAGGCTTCAAACATTAATCACAATTACCAAAAGTTAACACGCCCCTTGGGTACATGGAGTGGAAGGAGCTAGCTGACCCAAGGAGTCTGTCAGATTTATCATGCTCAGCAGTCTTGTTGAGGACTGAAAATCTATGTTTTTAAACTCACATGATGATATTTAATACATATGTAATTTATGTAATTCATTTTTGACTTGGCCTTTTCTAAATTAACCTCTTAGCAGAATGGGTGGGCATGACGAGAAGTGAGGTTGACTGGGAGGGCTGCTGTCAGCCTCCCTCTGCACAGTAACCAGGAACGCAGTATTGAAATGACCTGTGTGGAGGATATGTGTTTCCTTCTTTGCAGTTCTCTCAAATTGTCCATTTCACTTCACACTTCCTGTTAAGGAAAACCTTGCTGCACTATCTGATCTTTTGACTGTCGCTTCTAGAAAACACTGTCAGAAATACAGCCTGTTTCCTGAGCCTTCTACAGGTCTCCTTGGGCCATCTGAGTCCTGCTTTTATGTTCTTACCTCCCCTGTGTTCATGGCCTTTGGAATCCATAATCACCACACAGGCCTGTGGATCCCCAGATCCTGAGGTGCAGGCCACAAACTTCCTCATGAATGTAAGCTCCAGTCCCGTTGTGGATGGAGAGTCTGGAAGTACCTGGTGGTTTGAGACTTATCCTTGAGGATTATTGACTTTCCTGCCCCTACCTCACTTCCCATAGTTCTGAAGACACCAGACACTTGCTTTGGTGGGTTCTCTACCCCTGACTCTGACTTTTAATTTTGGTGTCCTTATGTTAGCCTATTACTGGGACTCTTCTGTATCAGAATTTTCTAAGATTTAGCCTGGAATATAGACTAGGAATTCAAAAATAGGCCCCAAACCCCTACAGGTGTGACCTGAGGCTTCATAACAACTGTAGCAGGGAGGGATATGGTAAAAAAAAACCAAGGCTGCATTTTCCACCTCAGATTAGGAAGATTAGGGAGGAAAGATGTGAAAGATAGCAATTACTAAAGGAAAATCATTACTTTGCCTTTGGTTTTCTGTTGGGGAAAAACTGTGAAATTTTTCTCTGGATACCAAAATTAACTTTTTCAAAATTAAAAAAAAAGTTAAACTCACATTCAGTTAAAGTTTTTTAAAAAATTATTATACAAAAATGAGATATACAATTACAAAGCTGTTCGTGATTCATCCTGGGGATGCAAGGATGGTTTAACATTCACAAGTCAATCAACATAATACATCATATCAATAAAAGAAAAAAATAAAAACGATATGTCATATCAATAGGTACAGAGAAAGCATTTGACAAGATCCAGCATCCATTCATGATAAAAACTCTCTGCAAAATGGAAATTGAAGGAAATCTCCTCATCCTCAATATAGTCAAAGCAATCTACCTCAAGTCAACAATAATCATTATTCTCAATGGGGAAAAATTAAAAGCCTTTACCCTAAGATCAGAGACAAGACAAGGTTGCCCACTCTCACCACTTCTGTTCAACATAGTACTGCAAGTACTTGCTATAGCAGTTAAGGGAAAAGACATTAAGGAATCCAGATAGGAAAAGAAGCTAAACTCTCACTGTCTCTCTATTTAAATATGACATGATACTATGCTTAGATAACCCAAAAAGTCTTTACCAAAAAGCTCCTAGAAAATATAGATTTGTATAGTTAAGAGGTCACTTGATCACTTGATCACTTGAATCCCGTTATTCATCGATTTGCTCGAGCGGGCGCCAGTAACATTTCCATTGGACCCTATCACGTGCCAATGTAGCCCAATGGCATCTGGTTGATTCAGGAATATGAAGAGCCTCAAACCGTTCCTTCAGGGTCTTAACAAGGAAGTCTGACCATCTTGTAGGTGGGCGGCCACGTGATCTTTTGACATCCCGTGGGATCCAGTCGGTAACGGCTCTAGTCCAGCGGTTGTCTCCAAATCGCATTACATGTCCAGCCCATCTGATTTTCGATGCCTTGGCAATAGTTAAGAGGTAGTTTACAAAATCAATACCCAAAAGTCTGTGGATTTTCTATATGCAAATAATGAGAGAGAAAAGTGATATTTAAAAACACTCCCATTCACAATCACGCCTCAGAAAATCAAGTACTTCCAGAATTAGCTTCAATAAGGATGTAAAGTGCCTGTACAAATAAAAAGCACAAAATGCTGCTTTAAGAAATAAGACAGTATACGAGGAAATGGAAACATATCCCCCTGCTCATAGATTGGGAGAATCAACACTGTCAAAATGGCCAGACTCCCTAAAGCACTATGCAGATTCAATGCAGTCCCTCTAAGGATACCCATTACATTTTTCAAAGAAATTGACCAAACACTCCTAAAATTCATCACTTGTCTTATCACTTGACTTCCAGTTGTTCATCAATTTGCTCAAGTGGCACCATTAACATCGCCATACGTCCTGTGTCTGCTAGTGTAGCCCAAGGGCAGTTGCTCACTCCAGGAACATGAAGAGCCTCAAACCATTCCTTCAGGTCATGGGAATGAGGTCTTTAATTGTTACTGGTTTTTGTCAGGGTACACTGGGCACCCTGATAAAATCCAGGAGCAGGGTGTAGGGATTCCCTTCTGCCCCAGGGGACTGGTGGCCCACTGACAGAGAAAGATGAGAGAATCTATCAAAGTTTCAAAAAGCTTTAACTCTCACAAGTTCTGGTATACAAATCAGCAATAGGGAAAACCCCAGAGTTTAGGTTCCTGGCTGGGCCCCCGCCACGTGTAGGTTTAGAATCCTAGGCCAAGAAGGTTGCCACCACATGTGAAGTTCCAACAGGGAAAAGAACAGAGAAGAGGAGAGCAGAGGAAGAAGGCAAAAAGGCAAAAGGGGCAAACCGGCAAAAGAGGTACAGCTTTTATAACTTTTCCATTCGGACCACCCACACCAAGGGGAAGCAGTTAGGGTCAATTTCCTTCAGGTAACTTCTCCCAGAACCTCACCTAGACCCATTGAAATGTTAATGTTGCCCAGCCAAGGCTGCATGTTCTTGGTAGGTGGGGGGGGGCATCTGAGATAAACTATTTCTCAGAATACAAAGGCATGCATCAAGCCTTCACAAGATTCTCCTCTTCATAGTTGTTTTGTATATTAGCCTTTAAACTTTTTTTGGGGGTCACACCCCGCGATGCTCAGGGGTTTCTCCTGGCTCTGCACTCAAGAATTACTCCTGGCGGTGCTCGGGGACCATATGGGATGCCGGGGATCGAACCCTGGCTGGCATGGGCCGGCGGCCAGGGCAAAACAGCGCCCTACCCCTGGGCTATCGCTCCGCCCTAGCCTTTAAACTTATTAGAGAGACATGCATGCTTGCTTGGAGGTAAACAGCATTTATCTCTGGTCTAATTACTTAGAGATCCAATGTGGCCAGGTAAATATGCTGGTAAGATCTAGCTAGTCCCACAATGATTGTGGTAGCATGAGAGAGAAAATACTTATACCAGGTAACATAGAATACACGGTAAAATATACTGCCACATATGAGATTGTTTTTCGCCCTTATCTACAAAGTGGCCTGCAGGAGGTAACTATAGGCAAGATACAGAGGCTCTGGGCAACAGTGTATTGCAACAAAAAATAAAAAGCTGATGATGAACTCATGGTTGGATAAAAATGGAGATTTTCAGCTCACTTGGATAAACAGATACCTAGGAGGGGTTGCTGGAATTGGTAGTAGGTGAGTATTTAACTAGAGGACCTTCTTATGTTCATGTACATGTTTGACTTTGGGAAAAATGTGTTTTAGGATACTGTCAAACTGAGAGAGTTTCTTAACATTTTATAATCTTTTTTTCTTTTTTTGGGTCACACCCAGCAATGCTCAGGGGTTACTCCTGGCTCTGCACTCAGGAATTACTCCTGGCAGGTCTCTCGGGGACCATATGGGACGCCAGGGATCGAACCCGGGCCGGCATGGGCCGGCCATGTGCAAGGCAAATGCCCTACCCGCTGGGCTATCGCCTCCGACCCAGTTTCTTAACATTTTAAATACAACAAGTGTTTGGGGCAATTGCTCTGTGAGGACACCAGCTTCTCCTGTGAGGCTTCTTTCCAAGGACCCTAAGTCATGGTAGTCACATGTTCCAGAGATCTGTGGGAGTGAATGTCAGGAATTTGCCCTCAGCCCCTCTTTCCTGATACGTATTTGTCCTTGGCTTCTCTCTCTTCCTCTCCTGTCTCACAGTGTGTCCTCTCCCAGTGCAGGCAGGCCCAGGTCCAGTCTCCCTCTGCCACCATCTCCATTAAGAATTTTCTCCATATCATGCCCTTTGGGGCACCTCTGGAATGTGCTTTGGCTTTTTGTATCTACCATGAAGCAGTAACAGGCGACCTCCAGGTGCTCCTGGCTGGGTACAGAATTACCTACTCCTGCCACTGACAGAGGCACTAGTCTCCATCTGCTGCCTTCTTCTTCCCAGTCCCCACCCTCACAGATTGCCCAGGCAAGGCATAGCTTTCCCAGCTTGTTTTGGGTACTGGCCTCCCAAATCTGGCACCAGCCTTGTTACCAGCGACATCCAGTGGTCACTAGTAAGAAATGCAACTTTACTTTGAATTTTCACTGTGTAACAATAATGGCCCAGATACATCACCACAACGAACATCTGTGGGGAAACGATACATTAAAGGACTAGATAAACGTATTTAAAAATATATAAAAATCCTACATACATCTACAGCTTTATTTTTTTTAAATTTTTTATTATACCACCGTGAAACATACAATTACAAAGGTGTTCATAATTGGTTCTTGGTAATACAGTATACCAGCACCCATCCCTCCACCAGTGCCCCATTTCCAAAACCAATGTACCCCACCCCTCCCCCCCACCCCCATGCTGCCTTAATAGCAGGTACCCCTGTTTCCTCTCTTTCTCTCTCTCTCTCTCTCTCTCTCTGTCTCTGCATCTCTCTCTCCCTCTTATTTTACACATTGTGGCTAGCCCTGCAGATATTTAGAGTTTATCACTTAAGTCTCTTTATGTATATTCAATGGTGAGTTTTAATCTGCCATTACCATTTCCCACATTTAGTAAAACACTGGTATCTATTGATATCCTATTAATGAATGCAGTCATTCTATATCTGTCCTTTTCCTTCTGACTAATTTCACTCAGCATGATAGTCTCCATGTCCATCCATTTGCAGGTAAATTTCATAATTTCATCTTTTCTGACAGCCGCATAGTATTCCATAGTGTAGATGAACCACAGTTTCTTTAGCCAGTCCTCTGTTCTCGGGCATTTAGGTTGTTTCCAGATTCTAGCTATAGTGAATAGCGCAGAGATGAATAAAGAAGTACAGATAGTGTTTCTGCTATGTGTTTTTCGGTCTCTCGGATATATTCCCAGGAGTGCTATTGCTGGATCAAATGGGAGCTCAATATCTAGTTTTTCGGAGGAATGCCCATATTGTTTTCCAAAAAGGGCTGGACCAGTCGGCACTCCCAACAACAGTGGATCAGAGTCCCTTTTCCACACATCCAAGCCAGCACCGGTTGTTCTTCCTGTTTTGGATGTGTGCCAGTCTCTGTGGTGTGAGATGGTACCTCATTGTTGTTTTGATTTGCATCTCCCTGATTATTAAAGATGAAGAATACTTACTCATATGCCTTTTGGCCATTCGAATTTCTTCTTTTTGGAAGCTTCTGTTCATTTCTTCTCCCCATTTTTTGATGGGGTTGGCTGTTTTTTCTTGTGGAGTGCTACCAGTGCCTGATATATCCTGGATATTAACCCCTTTGTCAGATGGGTATTGGGTGAATATACTTTCCCACTCTGTGGATTGTCTTTGTATCTTGGTCACCGTTTCTTTTGAGGTGCAGAAGCTTTTTAGTTTTATATAATCCCATTTGTTTACCTTTGCTTCCATTTGCTTGGTCAGTGGTGTGTCATATTTAAAAATATTTTTCGTTTTGATGTCGTAGAGCCGTTTCTCCTATGTTTTCTTCGATGTACCTTATAGATTCATGTCTGATGTTGAGATCTAGAATCCATTTTGATCTGACTTTTGTGCATGGCTTTAGAAGGAGGTCTAAGTTCATTTTTTTACATGTAGCTGCCCAGTCTTCCCAGCACCATTTGTTGAAGAGGCTTTCTTTTCTTCACTTAATATTTTTTGCTCCTTTATCGAAGATTAAGTGGTTGTATATTTGAGAATGTGTTTCAGGATACTCAGTTCTATTCCATAGGTCTACATGTCTGTCTCTATACCAATACCACACTGTCTTAATTACAACTGCTCTGTAGTAGAGCTTGAGGTTGGGGGAAAGTGATACCTCCCATCTTCTTTTTCCCAAGGATTGCTTTAGCTATTCGTGGGGTTTTATTATTCCATACAAATTTCAGGAGTGTTTGTTCAATTTCTTTGAAGAACATCATGGGTATCTTTATAGGGACCACATTGAATCTGTATAAAGCTCTAGGGAGTATTACCATTTTGATAATGTTAATCCTTCCGATCCATGAGCAGGGAATATGTCTCCATTTCCTCAGGTCTTCTTTTATTTCCTGAAGTAACGTTTTGTAGTTTTCTTTGTAGAGATCCTTTACATTCTTTGTCAAACTGATTCCTAGGTATTTGATTTTCTGCGCGGCGCAATTGTGAATGGGATAGTTTCTTTAATGTCCCTTTCTTCTCTTTCGCTGTTTGCATATAGGAAGGCCATTGACTTTTGGGTATTGATTTTGTACCCTGCTACTCTGCTATAGGAATGTATTATTTCTAGGAGCCTCTTGGTAGAGAGTTTCGGGTTTTCCAGGTATAATATCATGTCATCTGCAAATAGTGATAACTTGGCTTCTTCCCTTCCTATCTGGATGCCCTTAATGTCTTTTTCTTCCCTGATTGCTATGGCAAGTACTTCCAGTACTATATTGAATAGAAGTGGTGAGAGTGGGCAGCCTTGTCTTGTCCCTGATCTTAAGGGGAAGGCTTTCAGTTTTTCCCCATTGAGAATGATGCTCGCTGTGGGCTTGTAGTAGATGGCCTGGATTATCTTGAGGAAGGTTCCTTCAATCCCCATTTTACGGAGAGCTTTCATCATGAACGGGTGTTGAATCTTGTCAAATGCCTTCTCTGCATCTATTGATATGATCATATGGTTTTTTATTTTTCTTTTTGTTGTTATGATGTATTATGTTGATTGACTTGCGGATGTTGAACCATCCTTGCATTCCCGGGATGAATCCCACTTGGTCATGGTGTATAATCTTTTTGATGACTCTTTGGATTCTATTTGCTAGTATTTTGTTGAAGATCTTAGCATCTGTATTCATCAGGGAGATTGGTATGTAGTTTTCCTTTTTTGTGATATCTTTGTCTGCTTTGGGTATCAGGGTGATATGTGCCTCGTAAGAGCTATTTGGGAGTGTTTCTGCTTCTTCAATTTGCCGGAAGAGCTTAAAAAGTATTGGGAGTAGGTCCTCTTTAAAGGTTTGTAGAATTCACTGGTGAATCCATCTGGACCTGGGCTTTTGTGTTTGGGGAGACTTTTGATTGCCAATTCTATTTCCTCAATGGAGATAGGTTTGTTGAGGTATTCCAAATCTTCTTGTTGCAGACTTGGGAAGCTATAGGAATTCAGGAATTTGTCCATTTCTTCTAGGTTTTCTTGTTTTGTGGCGTACAGGCACTCATAGTAATCTCTGATGATCTTTTGAATTTCTGTGGTTTCTGTTGTGATGTCCCCGTTTTCATTTCTGATTCTATTTATTTGGGTTCTCTCTTTTCCTTTTCTAACAAGTCTTGCAAGTGGTTTGTCAATCTTGTTTATTTTTTCAAAGAACCAGCTTTTGGTTTTCGTTGATCTTCTGGATTGTTTTTTGACATTCCATGTCATTGATTTCTGCTCTAAGTTTTATCATTTCTTTCTTTCTGCTTGGGTTGGGCTCCTTTTGTTGATCACTCTCTAAGATCTTAAGTTGTGAAGTCAGACTGTTTATGATGGCTTTTTCTTCTTTTCTGATGAATGCCTGAAGAGCTATGAACTTGCCTCTTAACACTACTTTCGCTGTATCCCACAAGTTCTGGTAATTCGTGTCTTCAGTCTCATTTGTTTCCAGGAATCTTTGGATTTCCTCTTTGATTTCTTTGTATGACTTGCTGGTTGTTCAGCAGTGAGCTGTTTAGTTTCCAGGTACTTGGTATTGGTCTCCGTTTTTTGTGTACAATTAACTTCTATTTTCAGTGCCTCATGGTGTGAAAAAATAGTTGGCACAATTTCTATCTTCTTGATTTTGTGGAGGTATGATTTATGGCTCAGCATGTGATCTATTTTGGAGTATGTTCCATGTGCACTGGAGAAGAAAGTGTATTCAGCTTTTTGGGGGATGAAATGCCCTGTATATGTCTACCAGCCCTCTTTTCTTCCATCTCTTCTTTTAGGGCCAGTATTTCCTTGGTAAGTTTCAATCTTGTTGATCTATCCAGGGTTGATAGAGCAGTGTTGAAGTCTCCAACTACAATTGTGTTGCTGTCAATATCTTCTTTGAAGTCTATTAGTAGTTGTTTTAGGTATTTTACTGGCCCCTTGTTGGGTGCATATATGTTAAATAGCGCGATTTCTTCCTGATATATGCATCCCTTGACTACTAAGAAGTGACCTTCACTGTCCCTTCTGACCTTCTTCAGCCTGAAGTCTATGTTGTCAGAAAACAGTATGGCTACCCCAGCCTTTTTTGGATGGGTTGTTTGAATGAAGGATTGTTTTCCAGCCTTTTTATTTTGAGCCTGTCTTTGCTCTGATTGTTCAGGTGTGTTTCTTGAAGGCAGCAGAATGTCGGATTCAATTTTTTGATCCATTGTGCCACTCTGTGTCTCTTAACTGGTGCATTTAGACCATTGACATTGAGAGAGATTATTGTCATGGGATTTTGTGCCATCTTTCTGAATAGTTTGGTTGTTCTTTTGGGTTATGTCTCGTCTTATAGTAGATCTTTCAGTCCTTCTTTTAAGGTTGGTTTTGATTTTACAAAGTTCCTAAACTGTTCTTTATCCAAGACGTTGTATATCTGTCCTTCAAATCTGAGTGAGAGTTTAGCCGGAATAAGAATTCTTGCTGAGGCATTCATTTCATTACGTTTTTTTACTATATCCCACCACTGCCTTCAGGCTTGGAGGGTGTCTTCTGAGAAGTCTGCTGAAAGTCGAATGGATGCTCCTTTGTATACAATTTCCTTCTTTGATCTTGCTGCCTGAAGAATTATGTCTCTGTCTATGGCATCCATTACTTTGACTAGGATGTGTCTTGGGGTCTTTCTATTGGGGTCTCTTCTTGCTGGTACGCGTCAGGCTTCTTGGATCTGGATGCCTTCGTCCTTTAACTCGGGGAACTTTTCAGCCAGGATGTTTTTAACTGTTTTAATTTCCTTGGGGTTACTTTCCTGTCCCTCTAGGACTCCGATGATTCTTATGTTGTTCCGCCTGGCTTCATCCCATTGTTCTCTGTTCCGTTGCTGATCCATTTTCCGGTCTTTTTCCATCTGATGTAGATCTCTGAGTGCTTTCTGCAGCTCATCTTCAGTCTCACTGATTCTCTCTTCTGCTGCTGTCATCCTACTGTTGAGAGCCCCGAATGTGTTTTTCATTTCGTCTACTGAGTTTTTAAGTGATGATATTTCTATTTTGCATGGTTCTCATTTCTGCTCTCATTTCCTCCCGTAGTTTATTGACTGCCCTTTCAACTGCCTCGTTTATGTTCTCCTGTATTTTATTGGACATCTGCTCAATTTTTTTCGTTGAACTCCTTAAACATCCTACCAATTTCTTCTCTAATTTCATTGTCAGAGAGATCATGCACATCTGTATTCTTTTTTGAGTCTTCAAGGTCAATTCCTTCATCTGTTCTTTTGAGCTGGGGATCTGCGTTGTTTCCCCATGGTGTTGTGGTGTTCAGGGATAGATTCCTCTGGTGTACTGTTTCTTTTTTCTTGAGGGTATTACCTTCCCTTGGTGTTGAATTTCCTAGTTTTTCTATTAATAAGCGGCTTTGGGGGCGCCCCGCCCGCCAGCCGCACAGCCCAGGGAGGTTACCTGAGGTGGAGTCAGGCCGGTGTGAGAGTTCAAAATGATCATTTACTCCGGTTCCACTCGGACTTCTGGGGTTTGTAGTTCCACCTTATGCCGAGACCTGGGGCTCTACCATGATCCCTGGCGCCCGCCTGGCCAGCCGTACACCCCAGGGAGGTTACCTGAGGTGGAGTCAGGCCGGTGTGAGAGTTCAAAGTGACCCTCTACAGCTTTATTATTGTGATTAATACTTTGTTTTCTGCTAGCTTGCTATCATATATATGTGCAAATAATATATGCCATATTTACATTCCTGATGTATCAACTTAAGATAGTATCAATTATCTACTGTGTCACTGTATCACTGTCTTCCCATTGATCATCGATTTGCTCAAGCAGGCACCAGTAACATCTCCATATGTCCTGTCTCATGCAAATAGAGCCCAAGGGCATCTGCTTGCTCCAGGAACATAAAGAGCC
Organism: Cryptotis parvus; assembly: GCA_021461705.1. Classification (NCBI taxonomy): domain Eukaryota; kingdom Metazoa; phylum Chordata; class Mammalia; order Eulipotyphla; family Soricidae; genus Cryptotis; species Cryptotis parvus. The sequence continues at coordinate 17,689 of JAJIBD010027795.1, forward strand.
TCAAATCATTCCATCAGGTCATGGAATGAGGTCTATAATTGTTACTGGTATTTGGCATATATAATACGACATGGGTAGCTTGCCAGGCTCTGCCGTGCTGGGTTGCATACTCTTGTAGTCATCTCTAAATCCAGCATTTATTGATGAACCACTCGGCCGCAAGCAGCCGCGTGAGCCTGGCTGTGATAGGCTGGTCTGCTGGGTAGAGTTCTGATGAGGAGGAAGTCCGGATGTGGAAAATGGAGGCCCTCATGGAGTGGGGAGTCATCTGGCTTGTTGCGAGGCTCTGCTGGGGTGGCGGGCCAGGGCTAGAACTTGCCATCCCTCCCAGGTGCCTCGTGAGTGGCTGGGCACAGGGAGAGCCAGTAGCAGCTCTCATCAATTATCTACTATAGTTGAAATATCCTACAATTAACAAATTTTAGAAACATTAAATATTTAGGGCATTAGATGACTGTTCTTTCTTCCTTTATTCTCTGTCCTGACTTTGACACTAGGCTTAGAGGCACAACTTCCTGTAAATACTGATGTTTTTCACATGGGTGTATTTGGACTTTTATTTCCCTAAGAACAGGGCCTACTTCTGGGTCCCGTTTTCAGGGAAAAATACCAGGCCCAAGACTAACTGCTCAGAGCCCAACATCTTTCTAATACAAAGACACAAATACTGTATATGCCATATGTGTAAGATTAAGCAAATAAAACCACACAGGGACAAGTTCTTATACTCAAAGAGAATATGGCAGCTGCCAGAGGGGAAGGGTCTGGGAGCAGGTTAAAGGGTCAGAGTGCCAAGTGTGTGACATGGATGGGAACTAGATTTTATGCGTGATTGCAATGTAGTGAATACAGATATTGAAGTTGTAAACCAATGCTTCATCAACAAGCTCCTTCAAAAACGGGGAAATTATGTACTGAGGTTCTTATTTTTTGTTGTATCATCTTTATATAAATTCTGTTGATTTTCCACTACATTGCATGTGGTAATTAGTAGATATAGACCTCTCTACACCTCCTGATTTCTGTCAGCTACACCAGCACTTTTATGTGGGGCATGTTTATAGTTCTTAAGGACTGAAGGAATCATAATCAATTTTTTTCTATGCATTTGACTGATTCTGAAAGTGGAAAACCCTTAAACAGTATTTAGGATATTAAAATTATATAAATGTCATTTACTGCAAAATCAAGTACTATGATTATATCCAAAAAGAGGAAATATTTAATTATGTGGTAAATTAAACCTGGAAAATGTTCTACGAATGATTTTCTCTTTCTCCCCAATCTGTAATATACACACAATTATTCTGTACCTTCACTATCACGACCTATCTTCCATTTTATCATATATTAGCTAGAGCGGGCACCAGTAATATCTCCATATGTCCTCCTGTCTCATGCTAATAGAACCCAAAAGGCAACCACTTGCTCCAGGAATATAAAGAGCCCAACACCATTATATTAGGTCATGAGATTGATATAATATAAATGTTACTAGTATTTGGCATATTAAATACAAAATGAGCAGGCATGCCATGAAGGTGGCATACTCTTGTGGTCACCTCTAAATAAAGCAATTATTGATGAAACACGTGGCCGCTAGTGGCCACGCTGACAAGGCAATGATAGTCTGGTCTGCTGGATGAAGTTATGATGAGAGGGAAGTCCGGATGTGGAAAATGGCGGCCACAATGGAGTAGGTGGGGTCATCTGGCTTGTTGTGAGGCTATGCTGGGGTGGCAGGCCAGGGCTAGAACCCGCCATGCCTCCCTGGAGTCTCATGAGCAGCTGGGCACAGGGAGAGCAAGTAGCAGCTCTTCCCCATGTCTGAGAGTCTCTATTCAGAAACCTGGGCCGGATTGAAAAAACACTGCTGCAGGGTGGGTATCAATGATCCAGGCTGTGATAGTCTGGTCTGCTGGGTGAAGTTGTGATGAGAGGGAAGTCCAGATGTGGAAAATGGTGACCTCCATGGAATAGGGGAGGGTCGTCTGACTTGTTGTGAGGCTCTGCTTGGGTGGAAGGCTAGGGCTAGAACCTGCCATGCTTCCCGGGAGCCTCATGAGTGGCTGGGCACAGAGAGAGCAAGTAGCAGCTCTGCCCCATGTCTGAGAGTCTCTGGTTCAGCATACCTGGGCCAGATTGAAAAAAACACTGTTGCAGGGTGGGTGTCGATGATCCAGGCTGTGATAGTCTGGTCTGCAGGGTGGAGTTGTGACGAGAGAGAAGTCCGGATGTAGAAAATGCGGCCCGCATGGAGTAGGGGGGTCATCTGGCTTGTTGTGAAGCTCTGCTGGGGTGGCAGGCCAGGGGCTAGAACCTGCCATGCCTCCCGGGAGCCTCATGAGTGGCTGGGCACATGGAGAGCAAGTAGCAGCTCTGCCTCATGTCTGAGTCTCTGGTACAGCATACCTGGGCCAGATTAAAAAAAACACTGCTGCAGGGTGGGGTGTCGATGATCCAGGCTGTGATAGTTCTGCTGGGTTGAGTTGTGATTTGAGAGAAGTCTGGATGTGGAAAATGGTGGCCCCCATGGAGTAGGGGGAGTCGTCTAGCTTGTTGTGAGGCTCTGCTGGGGTGGCAGGCCAGGGCTAGAACCTGCCATGCCTCCCTGGAGCCTCATGAGCGGCTGGGCACAGGGAGAGCAAGTAGCAGCTATGCCCCATGTCTGAGAGTCTCTGGTTCAGATACCTGGGCCGTATTGAAAAAAAAACACTGCTGCAGGGTGGGTGTCGATGATCCGGGCTGTGATAGTCTGGTCTGCTGGGTGAAGTTGTGATGAGAGAGAAGTCCGGATGTGGAAAATGGCAGCCCCCATGGAGTAGGGGAGTCATCTAGCTTGTTGTGAGGCTCTGCTGGGGTGGCAGGCCAGGGCTAGAACCTGCCATGCCTCCCTGGAGCCTCATGAGCAGCTGGGCACAGGCAGAGAAAGTAGCAGCTCTACCCCATGTCTGAGAGTCTCTGGTTCCAGCATACCTGGGCCAGATTGAAAAACAGCACTGCTGCAGGTTAGGTGTCGATGATCCGGACTGTGATAGTCTAGTCTGCTGGGTGGAGTTGTGATGAGAGGGAAGTCCGGATGTGAAAAATGGCGGCCCCCATGTAGTGGGGGTTGTCTGGCTTGTTGTGAGGCTTTGCTGGGGTGGCAGGCCAGGGCTAGAACCTGCCATGCCTCCCGGGAGCCTCATAAGCGGTTGGGCAGAGGGAGAGCAAGTAGCAGCTCTGCCCCATGTCTGAGAGTCTCTGGTTCAGCATACCTGGCCGGATGGAAAAAAAACACTGCTGCAGGGTGGGTGTCGATCAACTGGGCTGTGATAGTCATTCTGCTGGGTGGAGTTGTGACAAAAGGGAAGTCCGGATGTGGAAAATGGGGTCCCCCATGGAGTAGGGGGTCATCTGGCTTTGTTGTGAGGCTCTTCTGGGGTGGAAGGCCAAGACTAGAACCCTCCATGTCTCCTGGGAGCCTCATGAGAGGCTGGGCACAGAGAGAGCAAGTAGCAACTCTGCCCCATGTCTGAGAGTCTCTGGTTCAGCATACCTGGCCGGATTGAAAGAAACACTGCTGCAGGGTGGGTGTCGATGATCTGGCCTGTGATAGTCTGGTCTGCTGGGTTTAGTTGTGACGAGAGGGAAGTCCGGATGTGGATAATCGCGGCCCCCATGGAGTAGGGGGGGGTCGTCTGGCTTGTTGTGAGGCTCTGCTGGGGGTGAGGCCAGGACTAGAAACCGCCATGCCTCCCGGGCGTCTCATGAGCGGCTGGGCACAGGGAGAGCAAGTAGCAGCTCTGTTCCATGTCTGAGAGTCTCTGGTTCAGCATACCTGGGCCAGATTGAAAAAAAAACAGTGCTGCAGGGTGGGTGTCGATGATCTGGCCTGTGATATTCTGGTCTGCTGGGTGGAGTTGTTACCAGAGGGGAGCCCGGATGTTGAAAATGGTGGTCCCCATGGAGTAGGGGACTTGTTGTGAGGCTCTGCTTGTTGTGAGGCTCTGCTTGTTTTGAGTCCTGATGTTGAAAATGGTGGTCCCCATGGAGTAAGGGACTTGTTGTGAGGCTTGTTGTGAGGCTCTGCTAGGGTGGCAGGCCAGGGCTAGAACCTGCCTTGCACCTTAGTTCACATTAAATTTAAATCATGACTTTCTTGTCTGTTTTGCTTTTCCCAGGGTTTCTCACTACTGTTTCATTTTTGTTGTGGTTGGGAATCATATATCTTTTTTGTCATCATTTAGAATTGGCTAAAACCAATGGAAGACTGTTATTTGAATTTGGAACTCAAATAGTTTTTAAGTACATGTGATTTGCTGTGTGATCTTCATAGAAAGTCCCCACCGAACCCCCATAATTGCCATGTTGACTCATTGTTTCCACTGCAGAACAGAGACTTTTCATTTTTTTTTTTGATTCAGGCCACACCCAGCTGTGCTCAGAGCTTATTCCTATCTCTGCACCCAGGTACCACTTCTTTTTGGTGCTGAGGACCATTTGAGGTGCCACGACCTTTTTACAATGCTAGGGATCAGACGCTGTCTGGCTGCATGCTAGGCAAATACCTATGCTTTTTTACTATTTCTATACCCCCCCATGACTGAGACTTTGTTTATTGAACATACAAGTCCCATATATAAGGCAAAAAAGTTAGTGAATCTTTCTGTTTTTTTGCTTGCTTCTGGGCCACACCTAGTGATGTCAAAACTTATTCTTGTCTCTGTGCTCAGGGATCACTTCTGGAAGACTTGGGAGACAATAGGGGGTGCTGGGAATCAAACCTAGCTCAGTTGCATGTGACGCAAATGCCCTACCTGCTACTGTGCTATTGCTCTGGCCCCAATTTTCTTTTTGTATTCTGTGTTTATTGAACACAAATACACCCGGCAGAGCAGAAACCAGCTTTCCCCGTTGAACCCCCTGCATTCCATGGACCATGAGAGCAACTTCCAACCCGAGTCCACTATCCCGATGGAGCTTCAGAAGAGCCCAGAGAAACCCCCCACACCTTGCTAGCAGCAATCTTCACCATCCACTCTCCACAGCTTATAAGATCTTCACCTAACAGATTAATCTAGTCTCCAGCCAGGCTTGTCAGAAACCCAGCCTAGAAGGACCCACCCTGCAGAGACCCGCCCTGCAGAGGAGAGTATTTCAAGCCCAGGAGTTCTTGAGCCACAGACACAGATACACCAGGCAGAGCAGAAACCAGCTTTCCCGTTAATTTGGAGGTCAATTTGGATTTACCTCCAAATTACCGTGAATATTCTACCCACCCCTCTGAGAGAGCCCCACAAAGTAATGAGAGTATAGCACCCGCACGGCAAAGCCTGGCAAGCTCTCTCATATGTGTTCGATATGCCAAAACCAGTAACAAAAATGTTTATTTTCCTGACCCCGAAAGAGCCCTTAATATGGCAGAAGTAAGAAAGGCGAACAAGCAGTGCCTGATAAAATTTCCACGGCCATCCTAGGCTGCCAAAGCGAAGAAGGACTAAAATGACTGTCTGTACTTTCAATGCACGTACGCTGGCATCGCGGAAGCATATATCGAGGATCTGATGATGCAAGCGCAAAAGATCAAGTTCGACATCATTGGTCTGACTGAGACAAGGAGGCATCAGTCGCATCATGCTGTATTTGACACCGGAGAAGTATTGTTCCTTGGAACATGCGACGAAAGAGGCGTCGGTGGCGTTGGTGTCCTTGTCAACACGAACATGGCCGTCAACATTGATTCATTTGAATGTCTAACAAACCGGACAGGACAATTACACTTGAAGAGATGTGGCCCACTGCCAGCAATTCTATCTTCATTGTCTACGCACCAACATCCACATACAAGGAAGATGAAGTTGAGAAATTCTACATGGAACTGAAGGAGTTCTATAAAAAAAGATCACACCTTCTACAAAATCATAGTCAGTGACTTTAATGCCAAGATAGGACCAAGAAGATCGGCTGAAGAACTCCACATCGGGACCCATGGTCTAGAATTGAACGAACAGGGTGAGAGACTATCTGAGTTCATCATGTCCACCAAGACCATTCATGGGAACTCACAGTTCCAGAAGACTGAAGCGACATGTTGGACATGGAAATCTCCTGGTGGACAGTTCCACAATGAAATTGACCACATCATCTTCGCGGCTTTGTCTGACCGATGTTGCTGTGGTCCCCAAATTCCAAACAGGATTGGACCACCATATCCTTCGTGCAAAATTCTACTTCCCGCAATGGGGGAGAAAAGGCTGCAAAGTTTAAGAAGAGAACTCCCAGAAGCACCACCAACTGGGAACACTTTGGCACCATTGCAGCAACATGGGAAGATATCACCATTGACAACATTGATGAAGAATACAACCGACTGGTTCAGCACCTCCATGATTGTGCAAAGAATGCCGAGAGAGAAAGACACAAAGGGATGCCTGTCTTCAGAAACTCTCGAGCTCATTCACCAACGTGGCAAGGCGCGAGCCTCAGGAGACCAAATGGTAATGTCCAAGCTTGCTAAACGGTGCAGAGAAGCGATAAAGGAAGACCTCAAAAACAGAAGAGCAGAAATACTGGAAGATGCAGCAGAAGCCGGGAAAAGTATTCGCACTGCCCGCCTGTCCTTCCCCAACTATAAGACCAAGATGACTGCCCTCCGATGCCCTGATGGATCTATCACATCTTCCAGAAAGGCAATGGAGAAGATTATCCAGGACTTCTACTCAGATCTCTTTGATAGCTACATCCACTTGCCCACATACCAAATTCCGCAGGATGGATATGTCATTCCTAATGTTCTCCCTTCTGAAGTCCAACATGCCATCTCGTCGGTAAAGAAGGGAACAGCACCAGGCCCAGACAGAGTCAGACCCAAACACCTGAAGAATCTGCCGTTGGTACCCATCAATACTGTAGCTCGGCTCTTCACACGCTACCTGTCCGAATGCAAGGTGCCCTCCCAATGGAAAACCAGCAGGACAGTTCTACTGTTCAAGAAGGGAGACATTCATGACATCAGCAACTATCGCCCCATCTGCCTGTTGTCCATCATCTACAAGCTGTTTACACGAGTCATCCTGAACAGGATTGGCAGAACACTAGATGAAGGACAACCATGCGAGCAAGCAGGCTTCTGAAAAGGATTCAGCACAATCGACCATATCCACACAGTAACCAAGCTCATTGAGGTTTGTAGGGAGTACAAGATGCCACTCTGTCTCACGTTCATTGATTTACAGAAAGCCTTTGATTCTGTGGAGACTGAAGCAGTCATCGAAGCCCTAGCCAAACAGGGTGTTCAAACCCAATACATCAAGATCCTTCATGAGCTGTATTACGGATTCACCACCAGGATCTCACCATTCTACAAAGAAGTGATCATTGATGTCAAAAGAGGGGTTTGGCAGGGTGATATCATTTCACCAAAACTCTTCAGCGCCACCCTCGAGAACATCATGCGACAATTAGAATGGGAAGGAATGGGAGTGAAGATAGATGGTCGGCAACTACACCACCTCCGTTTCGCTGATGACATCATTCTAATAACACCAAACATTTGCCAAGCAGCACAAATGCTGGCTGACTTCGACCAAGAATGTGGAAAGATAGGTCTACAGCTGAATCTAAAGAAAACTATGTTTATAAAAAATGAACTAGTTCCTGAGGCCCCATTTACTCTCAATGGAACAAACATCTCTGAATGCAGCAGTTGTGTGTACCTAGGTCGAGAAGTCAACATGATGAACAACCTAAAACCTGAGCTGCACAGGAGGAAGAGAGCGGCATGGAATGCCTTCAAAGGCATCGAAGAAATAGCTAAAAAGGACAAAGAACTCTGGCTCCGGGCACATCTCTTTGACTCCACTGTTCTCCCTGCATTAACATATGCCTGTGCCCCTACGAAAGCAGGATGAGAATGCTACTCGGGTCTCTCAGAGAGGAATCGAAAGAGCTATGCTTGGAATATCACGCCTCACTCAAGTGAGAGAAGGAATCTGGACTTCTGACCCCCGTCTCTGTTCCAGAGTCAGAGATGCTGCTCTCATTTGCCAAGGCATCGAAAATCAGATGGGCTGGACATGTAATGCGATTTGGAGACAACTGCTGGACTAGAGCCGTTACTGACTGGATCCCACGGGATGTCAAAAGATCCGTGGCCGCCCACCTACAAGATGGTCAGACTTCCTTGTCAAGACCCTGAAGAAATGGTTTGAGGCTCTTCATATTCCTGAATCAACCTGATGCCATTGGGCTACATTGGCATGTGATAGGGTCCAATGGAAATGTTACTGGAGTCCGTTCGAGCAAATCGATGAATAACAGGATTCAAGTGATCAAGTAATCAAGTGTTTATTGTTCAAGTTTAGATTTTCTGGGGCACATACATCATCACTGCAGCACAGCAGTTAGGACTACTCTCTGTTTGATGCCTGACTTCAGGGCTGTAGTTTTGAACAACTATGTACAGGTCCAAAATCCTCACACGTAAAATGGGTATGATCAGGCCTCTTCATTGGTTATTTCAGGATATGGCCAAGATCATATATGCAGAACTGTTGTGACAATAATAAATATTATTTTGTTGGAAAGAGAGAAGAATATATTGGCATATTCATTTGACTGATGGGCCAACCTGAAACATGACAGCCAAAGCATCTCTCTGAAGGCGTTATGAAGCACTGCTGACCGTGATGTACCTCTGGAACCTTCTGGATCACCTCCTGCTGCCCTTTATGCTAACAGCCCCTAGACATGGCTTTAGGCTTCCCCCCCCCCCTCCCCAAATCTGACTTCTATCCATGTCTACCTGCCTATTCCCCTTAGAGTACAGCACAGAGATCAAATGCAATTTGCTCACAGTGAAACTGATCTTCCAACCCTGTTTCATTCACACCATTCATCAGATATTTCCAAGGGTTGATTTCACTCATCTAACCCATTAGGAAACACTGTGCTCTGTTCCAGAAGCACCCAGCATCTCACCACTTCTGATTGTACCCTGATTGAACTATCACAATTTTTTACCTCGACTGTCTACAATGACCTTCTCCCTCGTGTCCCTGCTTTCACTGTTGCTTCCTCACTCTTCAGCTAGACATGTATGGTCCTGCCTTACAGCCTATGTTATCTTTACAAGACTCTCCTTCCTGACTTGTTCACTGACTGCCCAATGAGCCAGAGAATCTTCCATATCATTGTCAGCTGTCACCTTCCCTGTGAAGCCTGCTATGACCTATTTGTTATAATTTTAGCTTGTAAAGGGCTCTTCTGATTTCTGTTTCTGTTCTGATTCCTTTTCCACAATACATGCAACTTTCTAAATTTCTATATTTGTTACTTAGTTATCATGTTTATTAGTAGAAACTTCTTTCCCCTGCTGGAATATGAACTCCTGGATGGTAGGGCTTTAATCTAAATTTCTAGCTCCTTGCATGGTGTCCTGCTCAAGGGTAGGCACCAAATACAGTAAACAAATGAGTAGATGATCATGGGGTGGGCCAGTGTTCGCTCACCATAACTTGATGCCCTATGCCAGCTCTCTGAAGGAAACACCTGTTTGGGGTAATTTGGCTAATAAGCTCAAGTAGCCGAATCTCCTTAAGGACATGAGTGAATGGGAGATGGCTCTCAGAGGGTAAAAGAAGGAAAACACAAGGATTTCTCACCACAGGAGTCACCACACCAGCTGGTCTCTCTTCCATAGCTCTAACTTTCTGAAATTTTAGGCTACACAAGATGCTGAGCAACCTCACCGTGGAGGTATTTCAGCATAGGCTGGAGGGAATCCCAGCAGTTATGATGGGTAAGGACTCAAGCATGAGGTATGTATCAAGTAGGAACAACCTTCAAATTCTCCAGAAGTAAGATTTGGTCATTAGAGCACAGAACTCCCCCTGATCTTTTCCATCCCCTCAAACCTAAGTCTCAGACCTGAAATCCCTGACCTCACTGGAAAGGTACTTCTATGCCATGTTTTTTTTTTTGTTTGTTTGTTTTTTTTAATTTTTTATTTTTACAATTACAAAGATATACAGTTAAAAAGTTCATATTTGGGTTTTGGTCATACAGTATTCCAGCACCCATCCCTCCACCAGAGCCCATCTCCCACCACCAACGTCCCTGGTTCCCTCCCCCCTCCCCAGCCCCCTCCAAGCCATATTTTTATATCCACTTCCTCCTTGGTGGGTACCATGGGTACTTCCTCCCTCTACCCAACATAAAGCATTCTGTTTCAAGGAAATAAATGTGGTAATTATCTTGACCGAGAACACACATCCTAGGCAGATGGAAGGGAGATGAGCAAAGGCCCCCTGCATCTCAGCCTATTCTCTGTTCTTTAACTCTTATTCCTTATCACTGACATGGCAAACAGCTGTCTTGGACCATATCAGTACACTGCATTTTTATGTGGTTTCTACTTGCTTGCATAAATGGGTGTGAAGTCCAGAGGAGAAATTCGATGAAGACTGATGGTCAGGTGGGAAGTAGGGTTTAGGATGGGGCTCAGAGAAGGCTACAAGAACTGCTATGTGATGCACTCTAGTATCATCCTTTTTATATCCCGCTCCTCCATCTCTTCATGCCAAAAACCTAGAACTGTGGGTATGCCAGGATCCTGCCCAAGGAACTGATATTTATTCAAAATTTCACTGGTAAACAAAGTGCTCTGTAGTCAATAAAATATCTACAAGAGTTTACCTAAGGAAATCACTATTTTTGCTTTTATTTTTCTGAAAAATAACCAGATAGTACTCAATGGACAATTTCTGATTTGCATTTATTTTTCTAAAAATAACCAATTAGCACCCAGAGGAAAAATTTGAAACGCTAAACATATGTATTCCCACTCTCACCTAATTATCCCATTCTAGCTAAGTAAGGTTAGTTAAAAAGGCAACCAAATTATTTTCTGTCATTTCTTGTGGAGCATCTTTATGGCAATTTAACAGCTGCCTTGCTGTAATGATGGAGTAGGAACCAACAAAGACAAATAATCCAACATTTCCTTTGGGTTCCTTGCTCCCTGCCTCTGAGAACATCTGCATGGGGTTTGCAGAGACATCATCTTCTCTATGCATAATATAACCCAGCACCTCTGTTACTCATTTTACAGAGGAGCAGCCAGAATTTGGAAAAGCAAGATAGGACATAGAGAGCCAGAGAGGAGTAAGGCCTCTGAGTCCAAGACTCCTGAGATCCATTTACTCACAAATATGTCAGTAGGATATATACTTTTAGCAGGATATAAATTTTATACAAAATAGGCAAAAGAAGAGCTCTTGCCTACTTTCTTCAAAAAATGAATGCTGGACATGAAGGGATAGTATAGAAAGTAAGGTGCTTGTTTTGTGTACAGCTACCTGAGTTCTATCCCTAGTACCCCATTGACCCCATGCTTACCTCCTGAGTCCTGCCAGGAGTAATCCCTAAGCTCCTAAGTGGCACCACCAAACCAAAAATTAATTAATTAATTAATTAATTAAATGAAACAGAGTAGTCATCACATGAATTCTTTTAAAATTTCTCTGTATTATGTTAGTTTTCACATTCAAATATTCTCAAGGCTAACCTTGGGAATTAAAGTGCCTCTGGTTTGTTGCTGACTGAATGTCTGCGTATACTCCAAGTTATTCATACCTTGAAGCCCAATCTCTGATGAAATAGCATCAGCGGGTAGGGGTGCCTTGGGAAGGTGATTGGAACATAGGGCTAGAGCCCTGAGGAAAATGATTAGGGTCCTGATCAAGGAAATTCACACAACCTGGCTGGGTAGCAGCACCAAGACATAGTCACCTGCTCTGCAGGGTATAGTCCTTTGACTCCTGACATGTGTTTTGCTGAATGTCCCTATTCTGATTTCTCAACCTTGGAAACCTTGTTGTGCTAAATATTGAGGTTGACAGGAAGCCGCTATCTGATTGCTCTCAGTTGCCCTTTGATTCCGCAGCAAGAAGTCAAAAGAGCTGGGTCATGTTATCCTCCTAAACATAGTATAGGTCCAGGGAAATAGCTCCATAAGTTGATAATTTTATTTGCACACTGGAGGCTCTAATCAGATTCTCAGGAACACATGTTCCTCCATGCACTGCCAGGAATATTCTCCCAGTACTATTGTATATGTTCCCCCAAACCAAACAACAACATCAACATCAAAACAACAACAACAACAACAACAACATCAACAACAACAAATGTATTAAAGAAAAGTTTTTACTCCTGGAAGTTAGTGAGGTAGAGAGAATAGACTCTTGTTCCTGGAACTCTCTCCTGTAGAAGGCGATACAGGACTGGAAATTAGTACTCTTCTCTGAAATTCCTAAGCACAGAGTCCTCCTTGGATAATATTTCCTGAAAGATCTCACATTGGAATTCAGTCTGGAGATCACACCAGAAGAGTCGGTGGGTTCATAGACTCACCAAATCTCCCTGGAGAGTCTATAGACAATTTTCTAGGAATACTTTATCCCCACACAGAGGATGAAAGGGAGGTAAAGTCCTGCAACTTCTCTGGATACCATCCTCCATCTATGTGCTCCCAGAGGATGTGTGTGGAGCCAAAAGTGCTCGCAGAGACTTGGCAAGCTAAGATCTAGTCCTGTGAGGACATGTGGAAAGTTCCTCCTCATAACATATGGGTAACAATCAACTGTTAATCTCAGTTTTGTGGCTGTAAATATTATTCCAAGAAAACAGGAAAAGTCCCATTTAACTGTAATACATTCACTTACTGGCTGTACATTGAGTGTTTTTTGCTGTATGTTGGGGAGAGGAAGACTTTGATTGTCTTCCTCTTTGAGGAAAGCTTAAGAGAGCTTTCCTCGCTCTAAGGGAGCTTCTCTCCCCTTCTTAGCTTATTTCTGACACATGGAATGTGTCTTCCTGGATGGTCTTCCTGGATCTCAAGGTAACACACTGGTACATAGACCAGTGTGAGAGTAGGAATTCATGACAGTTGCCCATAGTATTCTACTCTATTTTTTCATTACTCATTACTGGTTCAGGCAAACATGACCAGAGAACCGCTTGTATTCCAATATTCATTATATCAGCTCTGTGGTCCTCCTGGCCATATATTTACTCAGTTATTTCACAAACAGTGGAACGAATCTGGAACCTAGGATTTAAAATCCAGTTACTTAAGCAGGTTGACATTAACTGTTCCAAGAATAGGATAGATTTATTCTGGTGTTGGATACTCACCTTGAAGTTTCAAGGAATACGGAATTGTGCAATGTGGTTCCATCATAGACCACTCAGAATAATGATTGTGTCTCTCATTTGGTAAAGCAGTGTAGCAGCCCCAAAAGGCTGCTATCAGCCCCACTGATGACAATTTAGAATGGCACCCTTTAAGGCCAGGTGCCCATGAGAACTTAAGGACAGTTCTCTAATTTAGTACATCTACACATTAAGCTGGAATACAATGCAGCTGTTAGGAAAATGAAGTTATGAAATTTGCCTATAAATTGATGGACATGGAGAGGATCATGTTGAGTGAAATTAGCCAGAAGGAAAAAGACAGATATAGAATGACTGCATTTATTTGAATGACATAAATATATATACATATATTATGATAACAATATCCAAGGTCAGGCGAAACATGGATCAAGAGGTCTTGCCAAAGGTGGAATCTACCACAAACATGTGGGAGTCAGAGGTTAGGTAAGACAGAGAACTTAGGGAACAGTATGCTAATAATTGTCAAAAGTGATAATATCACCCTAGAACTGAGCATTAAATGCAGGCAAAAAGTTACACATGATAACCTCTAAATGTATGTATTGCAATTCACAATGTGTAAGAGAAGGAAGAGAGAAAGAGAGATAGAGAGAAAGAGAAAGAGAGAAAAGACATAAAGAACCTGCCATAGAAGCAGGCTAGGGAAGGGGGAGAGAATCGGGGACATTGGTGGTAGGAAATGGGCACTGGTGGAGGGATGGATGTTGGAACACTGTATGACCAAAACTCAAACATGAACATCTTTGTAATTGTATATCTCATGGTAGTATAATAAAATATATTTTTTAAAAAGAAGAAGTTCTCTATGAGAACTGTGGGGTTATGTATGTCAGTAAAGGAACCAGAAGAGTGGCCAGAGTGGAAGTCCTTTAACAAAACCAGGGTGCATAGTAAGCCCTAACTGAGAGCAAAATCTTAGGCAAAATGAGTCCTTGTATAGGTTGTAACTTGGGAAATCTGAGGGGCCAGTGTTCTGACAGAGTTATGTCGACCTGGAGTCATCCAAGTCTGTGAATATGGCCTAGGACAGATTTATATCTTCCTTCTTCAATGCACATTTTCCTTGAGGAATAGTATTAGAATGAAGGGCCTGACACAGTGGTCAGGAAACTGGGTGGGCTCATATGTGCAAATGTGAAGAAACCAACGGCCGAGTCCTGGAGGCTGGGGTTGAAGTCACCTTCACCTGGGAGTAGATTACAGAGGAAGCCTGCGGGGGTGGGGGGTTGTGGGTGGTGAGGGAAAAAATACAGATGAGAATAGATGTGGGGAAGAGGTCTGTGCGGAGGGCATGCTGTCACAGAACTCACCTCATTCTTCAGAGACCCTGGTTCAGAGGCCACTATGGAGAGAAGGGAAGCGGTCAGTTATGAAAGTCTCAGAGTCTTTGATAAGCAGCCATGAGGTACCACTAGGGGGTTCTCCCCACCCTCCCTAGGAGGTGCTTTTTCCTCTCTCTCTCTCTCTCTCTCTCTCTCTCTCTCTCTCACTCACCCCTCAGCCCCTGTCTTGTTATGTTCCTTTCTCAATCTCAATTATTCAGTTTTCTCCAACTCTTTCCACATCACTTCACACTGTTCCCCAGGCTGAGCTGCCAAGTGATCCTCAAAAGAAAGAAATCACCTGGTGTCTTGTTCTGCTTTGATCACAGGGTAGATATTACGGAGAGGCAGCCTGGCCTGAAGTAGAGGCAGCACAGGGCGTTAGAGAGCAGGTTCTGGACCCAGGTGCTCTCAGACTGACCCACAGTCGACCAAGCCACCTCTGGGGCCTGGGGCAAGTAGCTCAATGTCTTTAATTCAGTTATCTCCTATGTTTTGTGAGAATGATAATATCACTGACCTACAAGGCTGTTACAAAGACACATGAGTAAGTGTGTGTGTGTGTGTGTGTGTGTTAGTGAGAGAGAGAGAGAAACAGACAGGAGTTTATATTATTGATCATGTTTTGAGTCATTCCCATGTGCCAGACACAGTTCTGAGATTTAAAAGCAAATATATAAATATACAAATAAGCAGACTATATATTTAGAACATTTATATTTTTGTTGTGTTTATAGTACTGTTGGTGTATTTTTCCCTCAATTTTCTAGGTAGATAGTGTTAGATGACAGATCTAGCTAATCTGGGAGCTTTGTTGTTTTGCCCACTCACAGCTTAATCTATTTAAGCCAAGGTTCATTCTAATGAGAACTCTCTTCTATGTAAACACTGCTAGAGGGTGTGGCAGTTACAGAAGTCACCTTGATTGAATAACTTCTGACTTATTATACATCTACTAAGACTTCTATGTTTTCTAGATTGGGCACAGCTCCTCTTTTATACCCGCTGCACCCAACGTGGGACAGTTAGAATTTACCAGAAGACCACCACCTTGGCTATGTTGAGACTATAGGAAGGCTATAGGAAGGATTATACTAGTTTGCTCTAAGCAGGCGAGTGTGACCCTTTCAGTACACGAGAACAAGATACTCAGAATCACCCTGGTGCAGATAATAATAAGGACCTTGTGGGTACCATCTAGATTACATGAAGTTCATGAAATTAAGATGTATTACTTTATATCAGCCCCTCTCTCTCTCTCTCTTCAGTGTTTTTACATAAGAGATAATCTCGGGATTAGTCCTTGGCATAACCTTTGTTTATACCTGCAATAGGGTGTGGCACTGCTCTTCTACACTCTGTTTAGGGTTCTTTGTTGACATGACCCTCCCTGTCATGGATTACTTTGGTGTATATAAGGGGACTGACTTGAGGCCCCTCGGCCTATTCGCTGTCGGCTTTTGGCTCCTGTGGCTTTTGGTTTTTGGCTTTTTGCTCTTTGGCCATTTGTCCCCTTCTTCTGGGTAGGACTCATCTCGGGTGAGATCCTCTCTCTTTGGTGGGAGACTTAGGCTCTTTTGTATGGTCTAAGTTCAGACCAGAGCTAGAGTTTGTTCATTTTATTAGACTGCTGTGAAAGAGCTTTTGTACTATTAAAAGTCTTTTTTGGAACTGCACTGGACTCGTGAGTTTTCATCTGTTCCCCCCTCCTCCGGAGGTAGAAGAGAACTTCTGTCCTGACACTGTTGGGGACCCCAGCAGCTTCCCGACAAGATAGGACAGTTTTAAGCAGAACTTTAAAGTTAAAATACTTCTCTCAAAGACCTGACTGTAGAAAATTTGTCTTCAAGTTGCAATGTTGCTGGATTTGAAGGTGGAGAAAGTAGGCCTTGGTAATGGAAAGGGGTCTCCTTTCAAAGCCAAAAAGCAAGAAAGCATCTTATAACATGCTTAGCCCTACTAAGACTTAACAGTCTTAGCCCTACTAAGACTTTCATTTTAGCCCAGAGACCTGCATAAGACTTCTGATCTCCAGCACAGTTAAGTAATGAATTGGTACCACTTAATTCCACCTAGTGGACATTTGTCACAATATTAATAGACAACTGAGGTAGGTCCAATGCCATTTCACAAATGTGGATTTGGAGATTCTGAGAGGTGACTGCTAAGAGCAATAGTTTTGCTACTTAATGTACTTACATGAGGTCATCTGCAAGGAAGCAGAAGGCTACATGGTGGACTTGGGTGAACCAGCTGTGTGTAGGAAGGTTGAGGAAGCCCTGTGACCTAGCCTGAACCTAAAGAAGCGGGGATCACACAGGAAATCAGGAGTACTCACGCAAATCTTACCTGTGGGGTTAGTTTCCACTTTAATCTTCTTGACTTCGGTATATACCACATCTTCTCCACTAAGATTTACTTGGAAAATAAAGTTGAAATTTGAGATGATTCATAGGTTTTTCCCTCTTGCCTGAGCTCCTTCTTCCTCCCCCAGCCTATCTTGGGTAGCCAGCAGTCTGCAGGCCACTGCAAAACCCCTTTCATCCCTTACCACACCCCCTCCCTGGGCGTCTATCAGATTCAGGGCCCCCACTGCTCACCATTGCTGTACACTGGTTGCAGCTCTAAGCAGTCTGGTACATTGGAATAGGTAGGCTCTTGGGGATTCAACTCAGAATGATTCCTATGAGACAAACATTGATGTTTCCCAGGAATTCTGAAAAAGAAAAAGAGCTAGAACAATAATTTACTGCCCTTATGTCCTAATATGGGATGTCTGCCAAACCCAGAAACATAAGAGAGCATATAGATAGTGCTAGAAATGTATTTGCATTGTAATAGCTTATATATATAATCCTGTATATAGGACTTTATTATACAGCCATATTTTGAATCATGATAAATTAATATCAATTGCCTTCATATTTTATGATGCTTGCTATATACCAAGTACTCACTAATTAATGCTTAGTTAACATTATGAAGTTGATTCTGTTATTGTTCCTATTTTATAAATTAGAAAATGAACGTTTCAGGCATTAAAGTGACTTGTTGAAGAATGTAACCAGAAAGAAAAAGAGCCAAGTTTCAAATCAGTTCCCATGACTCTGCTCTCAGACAGTTGAGGTCTGAGATGTCAGAGATGTCAGAATTTGGAAAGGTACAAAGGCACTTGGGATTGTTTTTCTATGCTGTTAACATGAGCCAGTCTAGGTATAGACAGGAGTCAGGACGTGGCAATTGGCATCACACGGCAGCCCCTTCCTCATAGGCCTACCTCCTACTGGCTGGAGACCAAGTGAGTAAATCCATCTTTTCTGCTTACATCACAGGTATAGCTACATTGGCCACTCCCAAATCTTTCTAGCAGTTACCAGATTGATTCAGCTATGACTACCTTAGAACATGAATAGATTTAATAATCAAGTGATCACTTAGACAACCAAAACCAAAATGATACAAGAATGTAAATAATAATATAAAACAATTAGCCTGTGATGCCTGAAGAGGAGCTTTATATCTAAAGTGGTAAAAGAAAGTACTATAAATTGCCTTAAGATTTCTCAAGGGCAATAGCACAGGAAATGATAACTACCCACATCAGTGACATACAGCAACTACTGTGCTTTTCAATGGCAATAAGATTTAATTCCATTTTTATACCCTGTAGGTATTTAATTAGCCAAACAATTGCAGCCCAGGTCTTACCTAGTGGTGGCACAAGTAGTCGTTCCTCCTGCAAAAGTAAAGCATAAGGGCATTAGGTCAAGAAAAGTCTGCATTTACGGGTGCATGGTTGGAAGAAGGTGCACCTAGATGCCACTAGGAGTTACTGCCAGGGAGTTTGAACCCTTATTTACTCTGCCAAAGAGAAAATTGGGTAAAATTAGACATATTTATATATTATATATGTAATATATATGTATATATATGAACACCAGATTCTTTTTTAAAATATTTTATTATACCACCGTGAGATATACAGTTACAAAGATGTTCATGTTTGAGTTTCGGTCATACAGTGTTCCAGTACCCATCCCTCCACCAGTGCCCATTTCCCACCATCAATGTCTCCAATTCCTTCCCCCCTCCCCTAGCCTGCCTCTATGGCAGGTTCTTTATGTCTTTTCTCTCTTTCTCTTTCTCTCTCTCTTTCTCTCTTCCTTCTCTTACACATTGTGGATTGTAATACATACATTTAGAGGTTATCATGTGTAACTTTTTTGCCTGCATTTAATGCTTAGTTCTAGGTTGGTATTAGCGCTTTTGACAATTATTAGCACACTGTTCCCTCCCCTCTCTTACCTAACCTGACTCCCACACATTTGTGGTTATTTCCACCTTTGGCAAGACCTCTTGATCCATGTTTTGCCTGACCTTGGATATTGGTATCATAACATGTGTGTGTGTGTGTATTTATGTCATGGAAACAAATGCAGTCTTTCTATATCGACACCAGATTCTTATTCCTAGGTTGTTTTATATAAGAAACTGGTGTCCTCGGGTGAAAGCAATAGTCCAGCGGGTTGGGCATTTGTCTTGCACTCAGCCAACCCAGGTTCGATTCCCTGACATTCCATATAGTCCCCCAGCACCACAAGGAGTAATTCCTGAGTGCAGAGCCAGGAATAACCCCTGAGCATTGCTGGGTGTGACCCAAAAAGAAAAAAATAAATAAACTGGTGTCCTAGGTAAGATGATCTAGAAATAAAAATATGACAGTTCAATATAATAAATAGGAGTCAACACTCCCTTTAGGTAAAGTAGCAACTTCTAACCTAGAGTTTGTAAAAAAAAGAAAAAAGAATGTTCAATAGCTGCATGCAGGAAAACAGACATGATTTAAAAATCAGGTTATCAAATCTCACTTGGTTCTTGTTTTCTCACATTTCTCAGAGTCATTCTTCTCTTCCCATTCCTGGAGGAAGAGGCGTGTAATACTTACCTTTACCTGCCTCCCCATGACATCATTATGCAACAGTTATGCAACACCATATGGAGTTGTGACCCGCAGTTTAAGAACCTAAGAGCTAGACTGCAGCTTTCGTCCAAGGGAGCTTTTTAAAAATAAATAAATAAAATAATTGAGCTTGGTAAATATAAACTCTAGAGGACTCAAGAGGGGCTGAGTTGACATGACTGTGATTTAATCTGTTGAGAGTTTGGTGGCAGTTAGAAAGAAGCATGAACCCGGTGGAATGGAACTGCCAAGGACAGTCACCTACCTGCGTTCCTCCGGAGCCAGTGATAGAGCAGAAATGTCACAACAGCAAGGGCCATCATGCTGAACAGCGCCCCCATGAGGCCTGTGTTGACAGCGCCACTTCTGCTCTCTGTTAGCCCTGAGAGGGAGACCCGAATTCAAGATATTATGAGAAGTTATTATGATCAATCTTACATAGTTAAGTGGGAGAACCTGGAAGAAATGAACAGATTATTCAAATCTATACTATCCCAAAACTGAGAGAAAAGAAAGTAGAAAACCTGAACAGCCCATCATAAGCAAGGAAGCTGAAAGTTATCAAGATTCTACTCAAGACCAAAAAGCCCTGGTACAGATGGGTTCTCTGATGAGTTCTAGCAAACCGTTAGAATCGTACTACTTTCGTGCTTCATATTCTTCTAAAATATTGAAGAAATAGGAATCTTTCCTAGCAGCTTCTATGAAGGTAACATTTTACCAATACCCAAAGCAGATAGAGGCACTACCGGGAAAAAAAATTTCAGACCAATTTTCCTGAGCAATGAAAAAAACACCTCAACAAAATATTAGTGAATCAAATCAAGTAATATCAAGAAGATTACAACTATCATCAAGTGAGTTTCATCCTAGAGACCCTAGAGTTGTAAGGATGGTTAAACTCATGAAAATCAATTCACATAATACAACACATGAATAAAAGGAAAGACAAAAATAAGATGATCATATCAATCAGTGTGGAGAAAGATTTTTAAAAGATCTAACATTTATTTATGATAAAAACCCTAAAAAAATTGGAGTGGAAGGAACCTTCTTTAAGCTAGTAATGCCTTCTGTAACAAACCCTTATTCTGTATCAGTCTCAATAGTGAAAAACTGGAAACATTTCCTCTGAGTTCAGGTACTAAGCAAAGACATTTGTTTCCTTTATTTTTATT
This sequence comes from Cryptotis parvus, assembly GCA_021461705.1. Classification (NCBI taxonomy): domain Eukaryota; kingdom Metazoa; phylum Chordata; class Mammalia; order Eulipotyphla; family Soricidae; genus Cryptotis; species Cryptotis parvus. The sequence goes on from JAJIBD010027795.1 coordinate 38,370, forward strand.
AAATATAATATTAAAAATCAAAGCTATAACAACCAGGCAAGAAAAAGAAATAAAAGGAGTCAATTTGGAAAGGAAGAATTCAAATTATCACTATTAACAGATGACATGACGATAGACATGGAGAGTCTAGAAAGTCCACAAATAAAGCTCCTAGAAACATAAACTAGCCACCAGGCTACAAAGTCAACACACAAAAAACCGTTCGGCTATCTAGGTTTTCTAACACTATTTGAAGAGGCAAACTGGATCTCAAAGGTGTTTCAATGATATGATTCTACTGACAAAAGCAACAGGAACAAAATAAATGGATTATGGAAAATTAAAGAGTTTCTGCCTGGCAAAAGAAGTATAGATTAAAACTGAAAAGCACTCATCAGATCAAGAGTCCACATCCGAGACACATAAGCATAAATTGTGATTTTATATCATAAGATATAAATTCACAAAGACCAACAAGAAAAACACAAAAAAATTATCAGAATGAAATAGGAGAGGAAATAAGTAAGAAGTAGGAGAGGAAATTAAGTAAGTTTGTAAATGACAATGACTTAAAATTAATTTTGAAAAAGTGTGTGTGTGTGTGTGTGTGTGTGTCTGTGTGTGTTTTGTTTTTGGGTCACTCCAAAATTTTTTGCTTTTTTGGGTCACACCAAAGATGCCCTTTGGCTACACTTGCTTGCAACAGGATGTATAGAGATGTTCCTGGTGCCCGCTCTAGCAAATTGATGAACAACGGAAAGACCAGTGAAACAAGTGAAGTGGGTCACACCCGGTGATGTTCAGGGGCAACTCCTGACTCTATGCTCAGGAATTACTCTTTGCAGTGCTCAAGGGATCAAATTGGATGCCAGGAATAGATTCTCCAGTTGGCCGCATGCAAGGCAAGCACCCTACCACTTGTACTATTGCTCCGGCCCCAATTTTGAAAAAGTTGAGGAATCTCTTGTCCATATTGATAGTGAGCAGTGAGAGAAGCAGCCAGCTGATAAACACGATATTTGGTAATCGTTTCTACCATCCTCCTCACTTTCCTCACTGATGACCACTTCAGGAATGCTTCAGAAAATAATATAAGACACTCTTAACTCTATTTCTGAGAAACCCTGTCCTGACCAAGCATAATGAGAATTCTCCATATGGTTGGAGAAAATGTTTCTTCTACAATTCTAGCCTGAGTATAAGATATTTACCTGTGATGTAAATTTCCACCACCTCACTGAGATGGTCTCCCACATCATTGCTGGCCTGGCAATAATAGTTTCCAGAATGTTCTGCTGTCATAGAGAGATTGAAGGACGCTCCTCCTTCAGAGGTGACCAAACTATTTTTTAGGATGATGTCTTCATGGTAAAACTGGTATTTGATGGGAAGAGAACCTCTTCGTACCTCACAGTGAAGCTCTACCACATCCCCCGCAACAATCTGGGCCTGGGGAGTCCTGAGGGTGAGGACTGGGAGAGACACTGGAACTGAGAGGGAAAAAGTCAGTTGAAGGTTCAGTTTCTAGCATGCTTAGTTTGTTTTTCATTCTTTGTAACTATACTCATTAATTCATGGGCCTCCTAGCTTTGTGCTCTTAGCAGTGCAGGGAGAACCATGCGTGATGATGCCTAGTCACCTGCATGTAAAGTACGCACCCCAACCCATTACATTATCTCCCCATCTCCTATCATATTTATAAAAGAAAGAAATGACTGAAAAAATGGTGAAATTTGGATTTCAATCTCGGAAAATATATTGAAATACCTGATAGACATAGGTCATGAGCTGAAACTACAAATGACTTTTCAGTGTACAAAAATATCTGACAGAAAAGTATGAAATTGGTATGAACCAGTGAAAACTTCAAATGGTCACGAAACATAGACAAAGATGATCATTTCCTTTATTAATCAAATATTCACAGATAAAATCACTCCTCAACTCTTAAGAGCCTAAAATGACAACACTGATGAGGTGGTGTAGAAATAGATACCTCGGTATGCTTTAAGGTGGGGATGAAATTTGAGATGCTTCCTCAAATGACTACATGTCAATATACACTGAATTTAAAATGGCACATAAAAACTTTGACCTAGGGGGCTGGAGCGATAGCACAGCAGGGAGGGCATTTGCCTTGCATGCAGCAGACCCGAGTTCAATCCCTGGCATCCCATATGGTCCCTCAAGTACTGCAGGGAGTAATTCCTGAGTGCAGAACCAAGAGTAACCCCTGTGCATCACCAGGTGTGACCCAAAAAGCAAAAGATAAAAACCCACAAAACTTTGACCTAGAAAATCTGAAGGAAATGTACTGACATAAAATGGGTGAAAATATCTTATGTATAGGGATTTCTATTATAAAATGTAAATAATAGCCCCAAACTAGAGACTGCTTAGATGAGTGGATAATGAAAGAGAAGATATTAAAGATATACATTTATAGCTTATCTAAATTAAAGATGTATTTATAAATGAAAATATAAGTTTCATAATTCTTTGATATAGTTCTATAGCTTTAAAAATTCTATGCCTTTAGAGTTATAATATATTTTCATATTTCAAGAATATATTTGAAATAGCAGTGCTATATCTTAGCAGTATGCACAGATAGAGGTGTCTAAATTCAGTGAGAAAGAAACTTTCACTTTTCAATATTTTCCCTTTTACATTTTTTGATATTTTATCATGGCAACAAGTATTCTGAAATAATAATAAATTATTATAAATTTATATGGCCCAAAGCCAAATATAAATAAATAGATGAATATACTTATAAATACAGAAATTCATAACAATTAAATTTTTTTTCTGAGACTCTGCACATTATATATAATCGTGAGTGCATGTTTGCATATCTGGTAATTAAAGAAGTTCAAGTGTGGGGACTGCTCAGGCATAAAGGAGAGAAGAACCTTGACAAGAAAATGGTCAAACTTATTTTGGTGCAGGAAAAATTCCACACTAAAAAATTTTTACTTTTCCTTTGTATCATAATTGCAGATTGCAGTGCAGTGAAAATACTAAAAAGCCTTTTTTAAAAAACCTTTTTAAAAGTCTTTTTATCAGTCAAGAAGACTGATCAAACTTGGAATTGGAAGGTCCAGGTTCCAAACAGTAACTGCAAGGGAGAACTCTAGACGTCCCCGTGGAGATTCTGTAGCAGGAAGATGCCACGAGAATGCATGGGGCATTGGCACTGCCTTTCAGCTGTTAGGGTGAAGGAAATCAGTCCATTCTGCTGCAACTGGTGGCAGGGCCAACTCACCTAAGACACTGATGGTCACTATCTCACTTCTCTGGACTTCCAGACCATTGTCAGCCTCACAGAAGAAATTTCCGGAATGTTCTGCCTTCAGAGAGATATTAAAGGATACTCCTCCACCAGCAGGGGCTGAGTTTCTCCCCCAAGGAGACATGTTCATGATAAAACTGGTACAGGATTGGGGGAGAGCCACTCCAGACCTCACAGTGAAGCTCCACCATGTCCCCCTCCACAGCCTGGGCCCTGGGAATCCTGAAGGTGAGGACAGGATGGGACACTGGAACTGAGGGAGAGAAAACCATGAGCAATTACTGTTTCACTATATTTATCCATGGCAAAGAATTTTCAAACAGGAAAGTTTGAAAATGGACCTGTGGTATCACACGGAACACAGCTCATTAAGAAGAGGAGGGATTTAGTAATGGATGGATGCAGAGACAGAAACTCTTTTGAGTGGCAGACATCAAGGAAGTCATATGAGAGGAAGCAATTAGTGAATTTGGGATTCTGTTGAGGCATGGTTGGAAGAGAGGAAGAATCAAGTAGAAACATAGGAGATTATGGCCGGGAAAGTTAAATAGTGTGTATGTGCGAAGTGTGTGACTGACCGCAAGAGGCTGTTGGAGTGAGATGGTGATCTGTGTTGAGTGAGAAATCATGAGGACACTGGAGACATAGGATAATGACAGAATGAGTTTGAATGAGGTGCCAAGCCTGAGGTGAGAGGTGTTGTGACTAGGTTATCTAGCAATACGGCTAGGTAGGAGAAAGTGTTAAAGCTAAATGGAATAGGTACATGTATTAGGGAAGCATGGTGATGTTGGAGAAATTGTCATAAGACTTTTGAGTAGAAGCCTGAGTTATCCTGGGCGAGGGACAGTTAAACATAGTGAAGTAACAGAAGATCATGCATGGGGAAGAGCCTCCCTGGCCTTATGCTGAAGTCCTAAGTGTGAGCCAAGGAGAGGGCATGCTCGGTCTTTTTTTAGATTGGTGGAAATAAGAAACCCAACTAAATCTTTTCTGAGAAAGATGCAATTGAATTTCTTTCTTGGTCGTGGTAGACCAGGATGTGGTTTGTGCTTTTAAAGCCAATATTCTCACCATAGGGAGACGTGGGCCATGGAAGCCACAGCATCCTCACCAGGAAAGTAATAGCAAGCAAAAGAAAGAGCAACTTCCTGAAAATATAGAATCTGCAGCTCCCAGAAGTAGGTTATTGGACAGCAGATGATGAAACCATATAGCAAAAGGCCCCGAGGAACCTATAGTTGAGGCTACTGTGGACTGCTGGGGAGAGGTCTGTCCCTGTTTGTGCTGTAGTTGGAAGGGAAGAGGAACTGACTTACCTTTGACACTGAGTGACACTCTGTCACTGTGCTGGGCCCCCAGGCCATTATCAGCCTCACAGTAATATTTTCCGGAATGTTCTATGGTCAGAGAGAGGTTGAAGGACACTCCTCCTCCTAAGGGGGCTGAGCTGCTCCCCCCAGGGAGACATCCTCATGGTAAAACTGGTACAGGATTGGGGAGAACCTCCCTGGGCCTCACAGTGAAACTCCACCAAATCCCCACAATAGTCTGGGCCTGGGGAGTCTTGAGGGTGAGGACCGGGCGGACACTGGAACTGAAGGCAAAAATGAGTTAGTTGATGGCAGTATTTGGTTTCCAAAATTTTAAATAACTCCATCTTAGAGAACAAAATTCTGTGAATTTGTATAAGGTAAACATTGTATAAGATGAAAGTAAAAATATTTTTATTTCTTTTGGTTTCATTTTCTGGAGGTGACCTCTGTAGAGATTATCTTTTCAATGCTTAATTATAGTCATCAACATATAAATAAGCATAAAAGTTCTGGTACAGTGCTTTGGATCACTATATATATATAGTGTATATGTATATATATATATGTATATATATGTATATATATATATACACAGACCTAAAACTGAGTTTTCCTTTTAGCAATATATTATGGACATTAGGAATAATATGTTACTATATAAAATATATTTCATTCACTTTTAAAAATCTACTTTATTTTTAGATGTAATTTGAGGTACAATTTGCACACTATGAAATCTTAATATTATAATATAATCATTTTGGGTAACTATTGCTTAATTATTTTAACAGCCATAAGCATTTCACTGTATGAATTACCATAATACACATATGTAGCTCCCATTTATAGACATTTATGGTGCTGCTTTTTTCTAATTAAAAATGCTATTTATATGAAATGATGTATATACTACACACACAAATAAATATTTGAAATATGTGTGATTGTACATTTGTGCATACACATTCTTAGAACAAATTCTTAGAAATTGGATATTTTGGGGGTGTTATAGGAATGATATAAATTGGCCTTCGGAAGTTTGGACCAATTAACAACTGCATTGATATGCTTCACCCCCTTCCTTATCAATAATAATCAGGATAATCATCAAATGAATGCAGTTTATTGTTTTATTTACTGCCCTATCTAGTCTGAAATAGTTGACCCGCTGAATAATTCACTCATTCACTTTTCTTCCTCATCCCTTCCCTGTAGCCCATTTTCTATTTCTCAACTCATTTATTCTTATGTCACCCTATAGTCTACAAGAGATTGTTTTTTTTTTAGTTTTGAAGCACATCTATCAATGCTTAGGGTTTACTCTAGACTCGGCATTCAGTAATGACTACTGGAGGTGCTCAGGTGATCATATAGGATGACAGAGTTTGAACGTGAGCTGATCACGTGCAGGACAAGTGCCCTCCCTGCTGGACAGTCTCTCTGGCCCCTACTTGTTGATTTTTTCTGGACTAAGTTATGATCTGTTATATATATGGAAATTATTCACAGAATGAAAATTTCAAGAGTACTAATTTTTAAAATACTAAACCAATTCTTATTGTCCTTTATCATGTTCTTTGTTATAAAATAAAATAATAATCATGAGAAGATTATTGCTCTTTTGTTTCTTCTCCGTCTCACAAACTGACTTTTCTTTGAAAAAATATCATTTCTGTATAAAAAGTATAAAATATTATACATGTTTAGTTCACTAGATTCCAGATACTGGCTGAGGACCAAGCATGTGAGGAGACTGAAACTGACGTGGTGCCATTCTTTCATTGTGTTATTGTGCAGAAGCCTTTTACTTTGCTGTGCTCCAAATTGCTTATTTTTGCTTTTGTTTTACTTGCAAATGGAGTCAAGTTATCAAACATATCACAAAAAACAATATTTCTGTGGTAGAATTGCTTTATGTATTTATGGGATGTTTTCTTTGATGTATTTATAGAATCAGGTCTTTTTGAGTAAACTATTGTGCCTGGTACTAATTTAGGTCTTTTATTAGTAACTAGTTTTCCCAGAGCTATTTATGAAGTCTGTGCTCTCTCCACTTAATGCTCTTAACTGCCTTTCCAGAAATAAACATAAGGGTTTATTTCTGGTATTTAAATCCTAGTTCATTGGTTTAATTTGTTTTTATTGCAGTGTAACACTGTTTTGACTGCTAGTTTTATAAGGTTGTTTGAAATCAGGGAATAAGATGTCTCATGACTTTTTTCCCCACTCAGGATTACTTTGTCGATTAGCAAAGTTTTATAGTTCTATACAAAATTTAGTAATGTTTGTTCTATTTCCTTGAAGATTGCCATTGGTATTTTGACAGAGATTGCATTGAATCTGCATAATGTTTTGGAGGTTGGAGGAACGAAATTTAGGAGTATTGTTGGAGGGAAGTTTACTTGTTTGGTGGGATTGATGCTGAAACATTGTATGCCTGAAGCTCTATCACAAAAAACTTAATGAATCCTGGTGCCTCAACTAATTTTTTAAAAATGAATACTGAATATTGTGCCTAGGGGAAATATATAACTTAATTTATAAGATTTTTCAAAACGCATAGGGAAGTGGAAAGACATTGCTTGCTTATGAATTTGAATTACTACCCAGCATTGAGTCACATAATATTGTAGTTGAGGAAAAAGCTGAAATATAGAGAATTATGTCCTAGTCAAAATCCCAAGACAGTCTATGATAGGGTGAACAGAAGTTTTGAGGGAAGATAAGTCATGAACTAGAAGGAATAAGAGTGGAAGGGAGCAGCAATAATTATAGGGCAGGAAGATAGAAAGGAAATGATAAACTTGGACAGAGCAAAATAGCAGCCTCTTTGTCACTGGGTTTCAGGATAACCTGCTTTGGAAAATTAAATTATATTCTAAGGGATCTTTAGCTCTTCAATGAACTTTGCTATGCTGAGTTTACTATTTTTTCTTACTCTCTTTGCATATCCCAGTCTGCTGGGAACTTCTGAGATTTCTCTTTTTCTCCAATGAAATTTGGTGAGATGAGGCTGTTTTTTCTCTCAAACTTCCTTCTTTTCATGAACTAAAACTATTATTTCACCTTTTGTTTTTCAAAAGAAAACTAGACTTCTGGGACTGGAGTGATAGCACAGTGGGTAGGGCATTTGCCTTGCAAGCAGCCTACCAGGTTTTAATCCCAGCACCCCATATTATCTCCTGAGCACTGCCAGGTGTAATTCCTGAGTGCAAAACCAGGAGCAACTGCTGAGCATTACCAGGTATGACCCAAAACAAACAAACAAACAAACAAACAAAAACTGGACTTCTACGCTCCATTAAGCAAAAAAGCCAAATGTAAACAGAATCAATTTTACTATTAAAATCACATTTTTTTGTTAGGCATTTCTTTTTTTGGTTCTGGAATATGTCGTATTTCAGTAAAAATTTAAAGATGTTGGGCTGAGTGATAGCACAGTGGATAGGGCTCTTGCCTTCCACGTGGCTGACCCAGTTTTGGTACCTGGCACTACACATTTTCTCCTGAGCCCCTCCAGGAATGATCTCTGGGTGCAGTCAGGACTACGCTCTGAGTGCCACCAGTTGTGGCACCCCAAAACAGAAAGAAAAAATATTTTAGCATGTAATATTAAAAAAAAGTACTCTTGGGACCGGAGCAATAGCACAGTGGGTAGGGCGTTTGCCTTGCATGCGGTCGACCCAGGTTTGATCTCCGCATCCCATATGGTCCCCGAGCACTCAGGAGTAATTCCTGAGCAAAGAGTCTGGAATAACCATTGAGCATTGCTGGGTATTACACAAAAAAGAAAAAAACTCTTATTTTACTGGATTAAAATAAGGTATCACAGAAACTCAAGAATGCAGAGAAGCTGATTTACATGGAATAGTTTCCTTCCTCTCCTTCACCACCAGTCCCTCCTGACCCAAGTTTCCCAGGGAAAGCATGAACATCTTGGGAACTCTTTGGTGAGAGTAATGTCTTTTCCACTTTTGGCTCATATAATTGTGTCTGTAGCTAAGACATGGTAGTGAGGAAATGTGAAATGTTTCTGTAAACTGAGTATAAGGAAGTTAATTTGGGAACTAAAACTCCTAGGGCATAATAAGGCGATTAGAGAATAGTTTCATTTGGAAAGTTAGGGAATGCTTTGAATTATCTTAGGGACAGACCTAAGATGGGGTCAGGGCTGAGGACTGAATCATCATGTGGCTGGTTTTGTGATAGGGCAGTCAAGAGGGGTTCTCAGAGAGCTGGGATAGGAGCAGAAAAGATCCTTGCAAATTCTGAAGATTGATATGAGAAGGATCTGAGTCAAGGGTGAGAGACTAGCAGAAATCCAGGACTTACCAGGGATAGAGATGTTCATAACTTCACTGTGCTGAGGGTCATAGCCATTGCTAGCTGTGCAGTAGTAGATACCCAAGTGAGCTTTAGTGAGAGGGAAGCTGAAGCATGCCCTCCTCCGGAAGGGACTGACCTCTGTGCCAAACGGACATCCATGTGATAAAATGTGTAATGGATACGGTGTGAGCCTCTGGGCCTTGCAGCACAACGTCACTATGTCTCCCTCAAGAGCTCGGCCCCCTAGGAGTTTGCAGAGTGAGGACAGGAGGGGATACAGGCACTGGGGGGAGAAAAGGACTTGGTCAATAGAAGTTTACCACTGGGCATTTGACCTCTTCCCAGTCATAGGTCAAATGCCCAGACTCAGCTCCACTGGCCTCAGAGTGGCCAGGCTGTTCTTTCCCATCCTTGCTGTTCTTCTCCTTATCTTTCTTTTTCCCCATCAGAACTGAATCATCTCTGGAATCTTCCTATCTTCCCTTCTTGGGTGCCTTTCCTCCTTAGGAGATCTCAGTTCTGTTTTCCAGGGAGCCGACCCTGCTGATGTCATCCTTTATTTTGCTGCAGTCACAGTCACACCCTTATAACAACAGTCTGCTCTGTGATTCCAGATCAGTCCCTCTGTCTACCCAAGGGAAGACTCTCCTTTGTTCTTGACCTTACATCAGTCTTGGATCACGCCTAAGATGTGGAAAGACACTACGAATCAAACTGAAGGCTTCACACAGGAAAGATAGCTTCCTACTTTTGATCCATATATTCAGGATCTAAAATTCGTATCTCATTGACAACTTCCTTCAGGATCTTTGGGGCAGGGTCAGAGAGGTTGTTTCTGACCCAGGTTCAACCCCCATGTGCCATATGGTCCCTCAAGCTCTGCCAGGAATAATCACTGAGTACTGTGGGTGTGATCCAAAAGTCAAATGAACAAAAATAACTTTGGCACAGTAAGCTGAGGTGGCAAAGGGGGCTCATCTGTGTTGGCTCACACATGGTACTCAGTCCTGCTCCTAATTCCTGTCTTGTTTGCCTCTCTCACCCTATGGTCCCACTCAACTCTGAAAGGGCTTCAGCAAGCTCTAGGGATAACTTACTCTGCTGGCTGGGCATGCAGGACTGGGGCTGTACAAGAATGAGGCTCAAAGAAGTAAATGGCTATTCCAGTTAGACACATGCTCACAGATACATTGGCTTGGTTTGCCGAAGAAGCAGAGGCAGCTTAAAGGTGGGAACACACTTTCGAAAGGGTCAGTGAGAGAGGGGAGTGTTGGAGTGGCATTGGACTAGGTCTTACCGGTGACAGAGAGTTGTACACTGTTGCTGCGCTGATCCCCAGACCGTTGTTGGCTGTGCAGTAGTAGTTCCCAGACTGCTCGGCTCTCAGAGAGAAGATGGAACTTGTTGCCCATGACGTTACTTCTTTCTTCCTCAATAAGCACATCTTCTTTCTTCTGAATAAGCACATCTTCATGAAAAAGCTGATACAAGATTGGTCTTGAGCCTCTCCAGGTTTTACAGAGCAGCATCACTGTCTCTCCCTCAAGAATTCGGGTCCTAGAAGTTCTCAGAGTGAGGACAGGAGGGGATACAGGCACTGGAGGAGAAAAGTAATTGGTCAACACTAGTTCTTGCCACTTCCTGCTCATTCCAGTCAAAGGTCAGTAAAGTGCCCAGTTTAGGCATCACTTTCTTTTTTTTCAGTGTGGTCTGGCAGCAAACTAGGCTTTCCTCAGATACTGTCCTGCCTCCTATTATATTACTAGCCTTTGCCCATCTATTCTAAATCTGTGACCCTCTTCCTCTTCCCTGCGCTCCTTATATGATCTCGATCCTGACAGTAGTCCTTCATCATTTTTTTAGAAATCCTTTATCTTGCTGCTGCCCCACCCTCACACGCATTTGGAGTCTTGTCAGTCCCTGTTCTCCATGTTTCCATTCTCTTAGGTTGGTCTTGGGGCTCTAACCATGACTCCTTTCCTTTATATCTGCATATTCTTCTAGAACCTTCTATATTTCTACACTTTCTTGGGTCCACTCTGACCATCTCTACAGATGAGGCATGCAGTCAAAAAGCTAGGTCACCTGCTCAGTGGACTATATCCAGGGCCAGCCAGGCCAATGTCACATGAACCCCAGTCTAGTAAAGAAGCACACTATCTTCTTAAAGGATGTTGATGAATGGAGGACTTGGGGCATACAAACTACTTTCTTTCATTGCAGTGAAAGCTTTGAGTACAGCGTGGCCTCAGATACTGGTCAAGAAGGGATGTGGTCTGGGCTTTCCAACCCAATGTGTGTCATTGAAGAAGATGTAATTGTGTTAATCGCCTCTGTATCCTACATGCAGCTGCACGTTGGCTATTGCTAACAATTAGACATGAATTAGGACAAAGATAACCATTTCAAGAGAAATAATTTGGGATATACTAAAATTGATTGGGAACTGTCACATAAGAAGTTTCAGAAGACAAAGGCAAAAGATTTCTTCAGATGCCATGGCCTAGAAGAGAGTGCAAGGGGAGAGAGAAACTGTACATTCAGGGGTGTGATTATTAGCATGCTGCTGGTGGAAAAATGAGTCCTAGAAGAGAGAAACACTTGGACACTTGCTCAGTGTACCTCAGGATAAGGGCATTAGTACTCTGTTATGAGACTGAACGAATATGTTGCAAACCTTACTCTCAATGTTTTGTTATTGAAGATAAGTCCTTTAAGAGCATTATTAAAGTTAAACATCATAAGTGTGGTTCCCAAATCAGATACTATGATGTTAGTAGAGGAAGATACACCAGAGATTTCTACCTCCCTTTGTATACACATGACATGGCTTATGAGGACACACCAGAATATCACCTCCTGAGCGTCCTCATTAGATACCCATTCACTAATTTGCTATTTTAAACTCCCAGCTTTTCCTGTGAAAAAAAGAAATCTCATTTGTTTTAGCTGCCCACCCGTGATATTTTGTGATAACAGCCTTAGTGGACTACTACAGATGACTGGGTGGAGAAGTAGAAAGAAGATGAGCAGAGTTTTTTTTTTTTGGTGTGGTAGTAAAATATGGCCTTGAACCAGAAATGGTTAAACTTTTGTTGACAAACAGAAAATCAGGACTGAGTATCACCTCAAGTAAGTAACCAATGTGTCTCTTACTTCTGTATTTCCAGGGATTGCTCTATTGCCAGAGAGTTGCTGAGAGTGCAATTATGAAAGGTGTTTATAACTTCTAAGCAAAGGTAATGAGTCTGAGGTGAAACCACCTGAGCCAAAGCCTGTGATTCACTGTAGCTGAGGTTCTCCAGATTATGAAAAAAAATCTTGGCTGTTATTTCTTGGGTTAAAGCTAACTCACTTCTGAAGGATGGTGGTTGTCTTTCCTTAGCCATTATTAAAGGTTTAGAAGTCATTCCCAGCATGTTGTGAGGGCTAGGAGGCTGACGACCCCTCACTAGGGGTCTCAAGATAAAACTGATAGAGGATTGGAGAGAGGAGAGATGTATCCTGAATCCCCGGGAAACTACTACATTATTATGTGATCTATGCCCTTAAAATCTTCAGTGGGAGAAAATGGTATAACAGGGACTGAGGGGGGAATGTGAAATAGTCAGAGAGGAGCCCTCCATGTTCTTCAATCAAGGAGGTTGAGGAGAGACTTGGCACAGATCAGTTTCAGAGCCAACGCCCCATCAATTTAGGCTTTCCCCAGAGGTATTTCCCTGAAACCAGGAAGGAATTTACAAATACAAGATGTTTGAATATTCCAGTCATGGAACCTTTCCTCTAATCTCAATTTGCAAACAGCTCCAACAGCCCATTACCCCTCTGCTCATGTCTGACTAGTTCCTGGTAGATTATCCAAAGTATTAAATTATTGCTATCAGTAGACTTCCCACTTGACCACCTGTGAGTTCTCACTGAGTCCAATAACCCATTCCTCAGAGGATATATAGAATAGCACCTTTCACTGTGATGTCCACGGGCTTGTTGTGAAAAGAAAGCTGACCCTTCGAGGCTGTACAGTGGTATTCTCCAGCATCTCTCATTTTCACCTTGGAAATCTTGAATTCTTTCAGTTTTGACACCGTTGAATTCTTTTCAGTTTTACTCAGCTTGTTTCTTCTATACCAAACTACTTGGAAGGGTTCTGGAACTCCATCTACTGAGCAAATGAGGACAAGTTCCTGTCCTTCAAACACCAGTCCTAATTCTGGGGTGGGGAGTATCTGGATGTTGGCAACAATTCCTAAATAAATAAAAAATAAAATAAGCACTCTTAGCAGAAGTTAAAATCCCCAATAGAAGAAAAGGGCCAAGTTAGGGAAGGATTAAATCTGTCGATCCAATGTGGGAAGTCAACCTGTGTGGAACTGGGTTTGTTCTCATGCGAATGGAAAGCCAGAGGAGGGTATTGGTCCCTCTATGGCTTTCTAATGATCATGTGACACAAATGAGCACAAGGAACAAACCAAGTTTCCATTATCCTATTTGTCCTCTTGATGCCCATGAACTGGTTATTACAAAGATTATGTTTAGTGTCCAACATTGGTATTGCTGGAGTGATATAGTGGAAAAGGGGACAAAAAAAATTCTATAACCTTGCCTTTACCTTGCTGTGGGAGGGCTGTGAGTGGTGAAGGAGATAAAGAAACTCTAAGAGGCTTGTCCTGGAGCTGTGGCAATTGCAGTGACTGGGTGGTATAAAGTTAATCTTTACACATACAGTGATTGTGACTTTAACTCTTTTTATATATTTAGTTTTTCACTTTTGAGCTATACCTGGAAATTTTTAGGGGCTATTCTTGATTCCTTGCTTTGGAGTTTTCACTTCCAGTGGTATTTGCCGAGCTGCCATGTGCACAGCATGCACTCAATACGTTGAGCTGACTCTGGACTGAGCTAAACTTCTAAGTCCCTTTTTGTCTTAAAACTAGTCAATGATATAAACCATGGAAAGTCCCCAAAGTGGGAAAATATGAAATGACAGTGTTCTATATTGTACATAGGCAAAGTCAGACAATTATAGTTTTATGATATGCCCTCCGCTTTAAGGATGACATCATTCTAATAATGCCAAACATTAGCTACACGGCACAAATGCTGGCTGACTTCCACCGAGAATGTGGAAAGATAAGTCTACAGCTGAATCTCAACAAAACTATTTTTATGAAAAATGAACTAGTTCCAGAGGCCTCATTCACTCTCAATGGAACAAACATCTCTGAACACAGTAGTCATGTGTACCTAGGTCGAGAACTCAACATGATGAAAGATCTAAAACCTGAACTGTGCAGGAGGAAGAGAGTGGCATGAAATGCCTTCAAGAGCATCGAAGAAATAGCTAAAAGGACAAAGAACCCCCAGCTCTGTACACATCTATTCGACTCCTCTGTTCTCCCTGCATTGACATATGCCTCAGAGACCTGGGCCCTACAAAAGCAGGATGAGAATGCTATTCCTGTCTCCCAAAGAGGAATCAAAAGAGCTATGCTTGGAATATCACGCTCACTCAAGTGAAAGAAGGAATCTGGAGCTCCAACCTCCGTCACTCATTCAGAGTCAGGGACACTGAATTGTTTGCCAAGGCGTAGAAAATCAGATGGGCTGGACATGTAATGCGATTTGGAGACCACCGCTGGACTAGAGCTGTTACCAACTGGATCCCACGAGCGCCAAAAGACCACGTGACCAACCACGCACAAGATGGTCAGACTTCTTCATCAAGACCCTGAATGAACAGTTTGAGGCTCTTTGTATTCCTGAAACAACCAGATGCCATCGGGCTACACTGGCACGTGATAGGGTCAAATGGAAATGTTATTGGCGCCCGCTCGAGCAAATCGATGAATAATGGGATGTCAAGTGATCAAGTGAAGTGATATGCCCATTAAGCCATCCTGGAGTCATTAAAAATACAAGACAAGACATCTAAACAAAGGAATGGGCTAAGCTTGAAGCTGGGGTTTCCTCAGTTATGTTTGTGTGTGTGTGTGTGTGTTTGTGTGTGTGAAGGGTGGGTGTATCCATGTTCTACAGGAGTTTGTTGTTGAAAATGTTTATAATACTCTCCTTCCTTACTTTCTCCAAATTGACCTTCTTTAAGTCAGTGACCTATAATCAGAGAACCTAAATTAAATCTAGGCAGTTTAGAAGAAACAGTCACAGTTTTTAGGAATAGGGAAAGACGTATGGGGAAACCCTTCCATTTTACTTTCCTTCCCTTAGGAAGTTGTGCAACTTGGACTATGTATCCCTTCCTAATGCTTAAGTAGATTTTTTGAAGACTGGCACATTTAGCCTGGATATTATGCTAACAGACAGTCATTTGGAAATGCTGCTGGTGCTCGCTCGAGCAAATAGATGAATAATGGGATGTCAAGTGATCACATGATAATGCTAACATTCATATTTAATGTTAGAATTAAGTATGAATTCCAAAAGCCTTGGGAAAAGCAATAAAGAATACCATTAACCCTAGTGACTTCAACTTGGAACTGTTTATTCACCCTAAATTCTCTCCTTTCTTGTTTTTATTTACTATGATCTAGGTATCTAGCATTCCAGGAATCTGTTCATTTAGTTAAATCAAAGAACTCTGCCACTGCCCATAGCTTGCCTATGTACCCAGCAGGGAGCTAAAATGTGTCATAAAAGAGAGACTTCAGAATAAACAAAAGAATAGTATCTCCTGGGTTCTAGAGGAAAAATAATTCCTTCTCTCTCGGTCTTGCCTGGTTCTAGGCTCTCTTTTTTTTAATTTTTTATTATAGCACCATGAAACATACAATTACAAAGGTGTTCATAATTGGTTCTTGGAAATACAGTATACCAGCACCCATCCTCCACCAGTGCCCCATTTCCACCACCAATGTACCCCACCCCTCCCGCCCACCCCCCAGGCTGCCTTAATAGCAGGTAGCCCTGTTTCCTCTCTTTCTCTCTCTGTCTCTCTCTGTCTCTGCATCTCTCTCCCTCTTGTTTTACACATTGTGGCTAGCCCTGCAGATATTTAGAGTTTATCACTTAAGTCTCTTTGTGTATATTTAATGGTGAGTTTTAATCTGCCATTACCATTTCCCACATTTAGTAAAACACTGGTATCTATTTATGTCCTATTAATGAATGCAGTCTATTCATTAGACTATTCTATATCTGTCCTTTTCCTTCTGACTAATTTCACTCAGCATGATAGTCTCCATGTCCATCCATTTGCAGGTAAATTTCATAATTTCATCTTTTCTGACAGCCACATAGTATTCCATACTGTAGATGAACCACAGTTTCTTTAGCCAGTCCTCTGTTCTCGGGCATTTAGGTTGTTTCCAGATTCTAGCTATAGTGAATAGCGCAGAGATGAATAAAGAAGTACAGATAGTGTTTCTGCTATGTGTTTTTCGGTCTCTCAGGTATATTCCCATGAGTGCTATTGCTGGATCAAATGGGAGCTCAATATCTAGTTTTCGGAGGAATGCCCAAATTGTTTTCCAAAAGGGCTGGACCAGTCGGCACTCCCACCAACAGTGGATCAGAGTCCCTTTTTTTCCCACACATCCACGCCAGCACCGGTTGTTCTTGCTGTTTTGGATGTGTGCCAGTCTCTGTGGGGTGAGATGGTACCTCATTGTTGTTTTGATTTGCATCTCCCTGATGATTAAAGATGAAGAGCACTTTTTCATATGCCTTTTGGCCATTCAAATTTCTTCTTTTTGGAAGCTTCTGTTCATTTATTCTCCCCATTTTTTGATGGGGATGGCTGTTTTTTTCTTGTGAAGGGCTACCAGTGCCTGATATATCCTGGAAATTAACCCCTTGTCAGATGGGCATTGGGTGAATATCCTTTCCCACTCTGTGGATTGTCTTTGTATCTTGGTCACCGTTTCTTTTGAGGTGCAGAAGCTTTTCAATTTTATATATCCTTTGTTATCTTCTCCTTCATGTCCTTAAATTTTTTTCCGTCTCTTTCCTCTACACTGATGTGAGATAGACTACTCTTTCCCCCCACCACCTTTTGTTTCTCTCCATTTCTTCCTGGGTGGAATGGTCAGACCAGCTTCTATCCACCTTCTCTACCACAACAAACAACTTCAAACCACCTTCTATCTAATCCCTCAGGTCCTCTTTTATTTCCTGAAGTAACGTTTTGTAGTTTTCTTTTGTAGAGATCCTTTACATTCTTTGTCAAACTGATTCCTAAGTATTTGATTTTCTGCGCGCAATTGTGAATGGGATAGTTTCTTTAATGTCCCTTTCTTCTCTTTCGCTGTTTGCATATAGGAAGGCCATTGACTTTTGGGTATTGATTTTGTACCCTGCTACTCTACTATAGGAATGTATTATTTCTAGGAGCCTCTTGGTAGAGAGTTTCGGGTTTCCAGGTATAATATCATGTCATCTGCAAATAGTGATAACTTGGCTTCTTCCCTTCCTATCTGGATGCCCTTAATGTCTTTTTCTTCCCTGATTGCTATGGCAAGTACTTCCAGTACTATATTGAATAGAAGTGGTGAGAGTGGGCAGCCTTGTCTTGTCCCTGATCTTAAGGGGAAGGCTTTCAGTTTTTCCCCATTGAGAATCATGCTCGCTGTGGGCTTGTAGTAGATGGCCTGGATTATCTTGAGGAAGGTTCCTTCAATCCCCATTTTACGGAGAGCTTTCATCATGAACGGGTGTTGAATCTTGCCAAAAGCCTTCTATGTATCTATTGATATGATCATATGGTTTTTTTTTTTCTTTTTGTTGATATGATGTATTACGTTGATTGACTTGCGGATGTTGAACCATCCTTGCATTCCCGGGATGAATCCCACTTGGTCATGGTGTACAATCTTTTTGACGACTCTTTGGATTCTATTTGCTAGTATTTTGTTGAAGATCTTAGCATCTGTATTCATCAGGGAGATTAGTCTGTAGTTTTCCTTTTTTTGTGGCATCTTTGTCTGCTTTGGGTATCAGGGTGATATGTGCCTCGTAAAAGCTATTTGGGAGTGTTTCTGTTTCTTCAATTTGCCGGAAGAGCTTAAAAAGAATTGAGAGTAGGTCCTCTTTAAAGGTTTTGTACAATTCACTGGTGAATCCATCTGGACCTGGGCTTTTGTGTTTGGGGAGACTTTTGATTACCGATTCTATTTCCTCGATGGAGATAGGTTTGTTGAGGTATTCCAAATCTTCTTGTTGCAGACTTGGGAAGCTATAGGAATTCAGGAATTTGTCCATTTCTTCTAAGTTCTCTTGTTTTGTGGCATACAGGCTCTCATAGTAATCTCTGATGATCTTTTCAATATCTGTGGTTTCTGTTGTGATGTCCCCGTATTCATTTCTGATTCTATTTATTTGGGTTCTCTCTTTTCCTTTTCTTACAAGTCTTGCAAGTGGTTTGTCAATCTTGTTTTTTTTTTTTCAAAGAACCAGCTTTTTGGTTTCGTTGATCTTCTGGATTGTTTTTTGACATTCCATCTCATTGATTTCTGCTCTAAGTTTTATTATTTCTTTCTTTCTGCTTGGGTTGGGCTCCTTTTGTTGATCACTCTCTAAGGTCTTAAGTTGTGAAGTTAGACTGTTTATGATGGCCTTTTCTTCTTTTCTGATGAATGCTTGAAGAGCTATGAACTTGCCTCTTAACACTGCTTTTGCTGTATCCCACAAGTTCTGGTAATTCGTGTCTTCAGTCTCATTTGTTTCCAGGAATCTTTTGGATTTCCTCTTTGATTTCTTTTTAAGACTTGCTGGTTGTTCAGCAGTGAGCTGTTTAGTTTCCAGGTACTTGGTATTGGTCTCCGTTTTTGTGTACAATTAACTTCTATTTTCAGTGCCTCATGGTCTGAAAAAAATAGTTGGCACAATTTCTATCTTCTTGATTTTATGGAGGTATGATTTATGGCTCAGCATGTGATCTATTTTGGAGTATGTTCCATGTGCACTGGAGAAGAAAGTGTATTCAGCTTTTTGGGGGATGAAATGCCCTGTATATGTCTACCAGCCCTCTGTCTTTCCATCTCCTCTTTTAGGGCCAGTATTTCCTTGGTAGGTTTCAATCTTGTTGATCTATCCAGGGTTGATAGAGCAGCGTTGAAGTCTCCAACTACAATTGTGTTGCTGTCAATGTCTTCTTTGAAGTCTATTAGTAGTTGTTTTAGGTATTTTGATGGCCCCTCGTTGGGTGCATATATGTTTAATAGCGCATTTTCTTCCTGATATGTGCATCCCTTGACTATTAAGAAGTGACCTTCCCTGTCCCTTCTGACCTTCTTCAGCCTGAAGTCTATGTTGTCAGATACCAGTATGGCTACCCCAGCCTTTTTGGATGGGTTGTTTGAATGAAGGATTGTTTTCCAGCCTTTTTATTTTGAGCCTGTCTTTGCTCCGATTGTTCAGGTGTGTTTCTTGAAGGCAGCAGAATGTCGGATTCAATTTTTTGATCCATTTTGCCACTCTGTGTCTCTTAACTGGTGCATTTAGACCATTGACATTGAGAGAGATTATTGTCATGGGATTTTGTGCCATCTTTCTGAATAGTTTGGTTGCTCTTTTGGGTTATGTCTCGTCTTATAGTAGATCTTTCAGTCCTTCTTTTAAGGTTGGTTTTGATTTTACAAAGTTCCTAAGCTGTTGTTTATCCAGGAAGTTGTATATCTGTCCTTCAAATCTGAGTGAGAGTTTAGCCGGATAAAGAATTCTTGCTGAGGCATTCATTTCATTAAGTTTTTTTACTATATCCCACCACTGCCTTCGGGCTTGGAGGGTGTCTTCTGAGAAGTCTGCTGAAAGTCGAATGGATGCTCCTTTGTATACAATTTCCTTCTTTGATCTTGCTGCCTGAAGAATTATGTCTCTGTCTATGGCATCCATTACTTTGACTAGGATGTGTCTTGGGGTCTTTCTATTGGGGTCTCTTCTTGCTGGTACGCGTCGGGCTTCTTGGATCTGGATGCCTTCGTCCTTTAACTCTGGTAACTTTTCAGCCAGGATGTTTTTAACTGTTTTAATTTCCTTGGGGTTACTTTCCTGTCCCTCTGGGACTCCGATGATTCCTATGTTGTTCCGCCTGGCTTCATCCCATTGTTCTCTGTTCCGTTGCTGATCCATTTTCCGGTCTTTTTTCCATCTTATGTAGATCTCTGAGTGCTTTCTGCAGCTCATCTTCAGTCTCACTGATTCTCTCTCTTCTGCTGCTGTCATCCTACTGTTGAGAGCCCCGATTGTGTTTTTCATTTTGTCTACTGAGTTTTTTAAGCGATGATATTTCTATTTGCATGGTTCTCATTTCTGCTCTCATTTCCTCCCGTAGTTTATTGACTGCCCTTTCAACTGCTTCATTTATGTTTTCCTGTATTTTATTGGACATCTGCTCAATTTTTTTTCGTCGAGCTACTTAAACATCCTACCAATTTCTTCTCTAATTTCATTGTCAGAGAGATCATGCACATCTGTATTCTTTTTTGAGTCTTCAGGGTCGATTCTTTCATCTGTTCTTCGAGCTGGGGATCTGCGTTGTTTCCCCATGGTGTTGTGGTGTTCAGGGATAGATTCCTCTAGTGTACTGTTTCTTTTTTTCTTGAGGGTATTACCTTCCCTTGGTGTTGAATTTCCTAGTTTTTGTATTAATAATGGGCAGCCGCAAGCGGCTGCCCGCCCGGCCAGCTTCACACCCCAGGGAGGCTACCTGAGGTGGAGTCAGGCCGGTGTGAGGAGTTCAAAATGACCGTTTACTTCCCGCTTCCGCTCGGACTTCTGGGGGTTGTAGTTCCACCTTCTGCCGAGACCTGGGGCTCTACCACAACCCCAGGCACCCGCCCGGCCAGCCGCACACCCCAGGAGGCTACCTGGAGAGCCAGGCCGGTGAGAGTTCAAAATGACCGTTTACTTCGCTTCAGCTCGGACTTCTGGGGGTTGTAGTTCCACCTTCTCCTGAGACCTGGGGCTCTACCACGACCCCAGGCACCCTCCCGGCCAGCCGCACACCCCAGGGAAGACTCGGTTCTAGGCTCTCTTAAGATAGTCCCAGAATTGGGTTTCATCCCCCATAAGACTTCTTTTCCCCATCCACGTTAACCGGTAGTCAAAGATGATGTGTAGTTCTGCCTATATTTTCCCAGCTCTGGCAAACATCAGAAGACACTAGCACTCACTCTGCACATACATGTAGGATTTCGGGCTTATTTTTCTGACAGAGGTAGTTCCTGCCTGGATCTCACACCAATAAGCTTGAGGGTCCTTTCTCCACACAGAAGTTATCTGGAATTCCGGAGAGTTTTGCCTCCTTGGTCTCAGGTTCTGAGCATCACTGAGAAGGTGGAACCAGAGCTGGACATCTGACTTTTGTGGAGGGAGCGAAGTGTTACAGGTCAGGGTTACTGGGCTCCCCTCGATAGACTTGGAGGGGCTGACCACCAGTACAGGATCTGAAAACAGAGCTGGAAAGGAAAATCACAATAGTTCTCAAGCTGTGAGACTCTGAACTGCAGCCATTTTCAGCATAAACAAGGAAAGCATACAAAAACAGGCAATGAAAGGGATACCAACATCCTCGGAATTCTTAATCTTTCACCCAAAGCACGGTTACATGTCCTCTATGCTTGAAGTAATGTATACTGCAATTTAACAACATCCCATCCAACAACCTCAGGGATACCCCTTGTGAAAAACCCATTTCACAAATGCTGAAAGCTTTACCTTGGACCTGGACTTCAACTGCCTTTGAAATGACAGGGTGAGAATCTTCCTTAATTCCGTGCAGTAATAAGCACCACTGTCTTTCAGACTTGCCTGCTTAATGTGGAATTCAGCATTTCTATCAAGATTTTTGAGAAAGCTCTTATTCCGGTACAATTTCATATTTTTCACCGCTGCTTCTCCTTTTCCTCGGCATCTCAGAACCATTGAATCTGCTTCAAATACAGAGTATGGAGTCTGCAGGATCAGGTCATCTGTAGGAAACACAAAAACATTTGTTTCATTCCATCAACTCCCCTTTCTTTTCATTACTATTCCAAGTAGGTTGTATTGGAACAAGTATTCATAAAAGGAATTCTTAAAGCAATTATCACTTCTTTTTCTCTTTTTCTTAAAATTAAAACAAATGTCTTGAGGAAATTCAGCAGACATATTAAAAGTCTCCTGTCATTGAAATTTTGACATACATATTTCCAGTTCTCTTTTCCATACACATATATGTGAAAATCTTTATTTTTCTTTTTATTAAATCAATCACTTGTATCACTTGTATCACTTGTCATCCCATTGATCATCGATTTGTTCAAATGGGCACCAGTAACATCTCCATATGTCCTATCATATGCTAGTGTAGCCCAAGGGCATCTGCTCGCTCCAGGACATAAAGAGCCTCAAACCATTTTGTCAGGTCATGGGAATGAGGTCTATAAATGTTACTGGTATTTGGCATATCAAATATGACATGGGTAGTTTGCCAGGCTCCGCCATGAGGGTTGGATACTCATGTAGTCACCTCTAATCTTGAGCATTTATTGATGAACCACACAGCTGCTTTGCAGCCACACATGTCAGGCTGTGATCAGCTCTTCTGCTGGTGGAGCTCTGACCCAGAGGGAGTCCGAATGTAGAAAATGGCAGCCCCTCAAGGTGTGGGTGTTCCTCTAGTTTCTTGTGAGGCTGGGGTGGCAGGCCAGGGCTAAAACAATAATTATATTAATAAATAATAACTTTCTTTTCACTTACACTGCTATTAAAATTTTTGTCATTATTATCATTGTTGAACCTGAACTTTTCCAATGGCCACAGTTCTTCAATTGCAGTGATGTATTTAATGTGTTTTTATTTCTATACTTTTTTTGCTTTGTTTGGTGGGGATAGGACGCCCGTCATTGTGCTCAGGAATTATTCCTGGCTCTTTTCTCAAGGGTCACTCCTTTGAGTGATGTAGTACTGGATATTTGAACTGGAATTGACCACAGACAAGGCAAATGTCTGAGTCCCTATATAATTTCTATACCCCCATGATTTCTTTCTTAAATTAATTTAATAGTAGTAACCATATTATTGTTTTATATTTACAGTGCTGCCGTGCTGCTACATGTCCACCACAAGTGTGTCAGAATCCTCCACCATTAGCATCCTCAGATCACATTTCTATCGAAATAGCATGGTTATTGACCTTTTCTTAGCACCTTAAGCTATGCTATTAGGCTATTTATTTTGTTTTTGTTTTTTTTTAATTTTTTATTATACCACCATGAGACATACAATTACAAAGGTGTTCATAATTGGTTCTTGTTAATACAGTATTCCAGCACCCATCCCTCCACCAGTGCCCCATTTCCACCACCAATGTACCTCAACCCCTCCCGCCCACCCCCAGGCTGCCTTAATAGCAGGGTAACCCCGTTTCCTCTTTCTCTCTCTCTGTCTCTCTCTGTCTCTGCATCTCTCCCTCTTCTTTTTACACATTGTGGCTATCGGCTATTTATTTTGGGTCCTATTGAATGCAGGTATTGCTATGAACTTTCCTCTTCATACTGATTTTGCTCTGTCCCATATATTCCAGTAGATCATGTCTCATTTGGTTCTAGGAATCTTTGGATTTCTTCTCTGATTTCCCCTTTGACCCACTCAGTGGTGGTTCAGTAGTAAACTGTTAATTTCAAAGTGTTTGAAATTAGTTGTCAGAGAGCGCTGAGCACTCCAGCAAAATCTGGGAGCAGGTCCTGGGATCCCCTTCTGCCCCAGGGATCAGCAGCCAGCAGACAGAGAAAGACACGAGAATCCAGCAAAGCTTCAAAAGGCTTTACTCACTTTTTTCTGGTATGCAATCCAGTAACAGGAAAACCCCAGACTTTAGGTTCCTGACTGGACCCTGACCATGTGTAGGTTTAGAATCCTAGGCCAAGATGGTCACTACCACATGCAAGGCCCAACAGGGAAGAGAAAGGAGAGGAGGAGAGCAGAGGGTGAAGAGGAAGAAGAGAGCAAAAGGCGCAGAAGAAAGCGGGCTACAGCTTTTATAACTTCAGCCCAGAATGACCCACATCAACGAAAAGCAGTTAGGGTCAATCCCCCTCAGGTAATTTCTCTCAGGACCTCACCTAGTCCCACTGAAATGTAATATTGCCCCAGCCAAGATCTGCCTGGGAAGTGTCCCTGCAGGCCCTATGTAGATGGAGGGAAAGGCATGTATCTGTACCAATGGGTATTCTACACCAGGTATATATTTCTCGAAGCCTTCACAAGAAGGTCATTACATCATAGTTGTTTTGTATACTAGCCTTTAGACTTATTAGAGAGCCACACATGCTTGCTTGGATGCAAACAGCATTTCTCTCTGGTCTAATTACTTAGAGATCCAACGTGGCCAGGTAAATATACTGGTAAGATCTAACTAGTCCCACAATGATTGTGGTAGCATGAGAGAAAATATTTATACCAGCTAACATAGAATATATGGTGAGATATATTGCCACATAAAGTCACAGATTCAAACTGTTTTCTTGCCCTTTATCTACAAAGTGGCCTGCAGGAGGTAACCCCATCCAGGTAAGATGCAGAGGCTCTGGGCAACAGTGTACTGTAGCAATTAGTGTTTGAAAAATTCCCCAATTTTTGCTTGTGATTAATATCCATTCTAAAAAACATTATGATCCAAGAATATGATTAACCTGATTTCTATCTTCTTGATTTTATAGAAATATGTTTTGTGACCCAACATGTGGTCAATCGTGGAGAAAGTTCCATATGTGCTAGACAATAATGTGTACTCCACTTTTTGTGGGGAGGAAATATATATATAAATATATATTTATATATAAATATATAAATATGTATATACAAATATATGTATATATACATATATTTCGGGACAATATTTTCAATTTGTCTGTCAAGGCCAGTGTTTTCCTTTGAATTTTTGTCTAGTTGACATATTCAGTAGTGATAGAAGAGCAGAGCATTAACTTCTCCAACCACTAGTGTGTTGTCAATATATTCCTCAGATCTAGAGCAGTTGTTTTAAATGTTTCTTTGGTCCATCACCAGCTGCTTATATGTATTCTTCATGATCCATTGATCATTAAGAAATTATCTTCCCTGTCCTTTGTAGCCTTCTATAAGTTAAAGTGTATGCTGTCTGATGTGGATGCCCCAACCTTTTAAAGAGAATTGCTTGACATTAACATTGTTTTTCAACCTTTGATTTGAGCCAGCATTTAAGTTGAACTGTTCATGTATAATTGTATATAGCAGAAAGTTGTGTTTAGTTCTCTAATCTATCCTGTCACTCTGAATTCTTGATTGTTGAGTTTAGACAGTTGACGTTGAGTAAGATTATTGAGATGAAGAAATTTGTTGCCATCCTTTTGTAGAAGTTATGAGTATCTGTAAGGTTTGTCACTTATTTGTTGGTTTTTTGGATCACACCCAATAGTGCTCAGCGTTTATTCCTGTCTGTGCTAAGGGATCACTCCTGGCAGTGCTTAGGGGAGTAAATAAGGGGCCTGGGTTGAACTCATATCATTTGTGTATAAGGCAAGCATCTTATACTCTTAATATCTATGTAAAATACCATGTCTGGTATTTTAGAAAAGCACTTTTAATTCTTGCTATTATAATTTCAAGGTCATGAAGTTCTTGGTTGTTTTTAATTCACAAATCTTTGTATCATTCCTTCAAATTGATATGATAATCTATCTGCATAGAATAATCTCTTTAAGGTAATTATTTCATTGGGTTTTTAAACAATACTTCCTGATTCATAGAGTCTTACTTTATACATTTCTGGATGAGACCCTTCAGGTCTCTTGAATCTGAGTGCACTCACCAGACCTTGGAATATCTCCTTTATGAATTCTTTGACTAGAAGGTCTTCATTTAGTTCATCACCCTATTCCTTAGGTTTTTGTTTTTCCATTGCTTTTCTTGAACTCATTCCAACGTCCTCTGGAATGAGTTTATTTATCTTAAGACTTCTTTTCTATATTTTATTATTTTCTTGAAGTTTCCCACATCTCACTTCTTGGAGTTTACTGATTTTGTTCTTAGCTACTATTATTATGCTGCTTTGACCTTCTACTAGTTGTTTTTTATATAACCTACCAAATCCTCTGTTCTTTCAGTTCTCATAATTTTCTTATTTTAGCACTCATAATTTCTTGTTTCTTGTGCTTTTGCCATTATTTGAGTCAATAAAGTTTAGTGACACATTATTGTGTGTCTAAAATTATTATCTGAGCTTCTTGGAATTGACAGAGCCTACTGGTTTATTATCTTCACTCTCTGAGCTTTTATTTTATTTTTTTATAAGTATTTTATTATACCACCGTGTATACAATTACAAAGATGTTCATATTTGGGTTTTGGTCATACAGTGTTCCAGCACCCATCCCTCCGCCAGTGCCCATCTCCCACCACCAATGTCCCCTGTTCCCTCCCCCTCCCCCAGCCAAATTTAAAGGACTTCTAAATTGCTCCCAATTGTGTTTTCCCATTTTAAAGTAAATGTTTGCAACCCTCCAGCTTCCCCCACCCTGGGGACCTCTACAAAGGTTATAATAGTTATAAAAGTGGCTATAGCTTTTTCCCTTTTCCTTCCATGCCGCACTCCATTCCCAAAGAACATTTGCTGTTTCTTTTTTTGTTGTTCTGTATTCTGTATGAGGATTATAAGATAACTTCTGATATCCTTGACTCTTCCTCTCTTCTGGTTATAATTGAGGGTTCTATGATTTTCACTGTTACCACAGCCTTGTGAGTTTTGTTCTCTGGGATCAGTGGAGTTGGCTAGGAATTAGTTACTATTAGCCTAAACTCCTGGGTATCCAGTGATACATATGAGTTTGTTGGTTTATTGTATGGGGGTCTAACTGTATATCTTATAATTTTGGAGGTAGCAAGCTATTATGTGTCTGTTACCACAGCTATTGGTACCCAGAAAACCCTGAGAAACAATTCAACCTGCACCAAAGGGGCAGTACCCAGCAGCCAGGTTTCCTCAGAACAGGCACCAGACACGCAGAGGGAAGAATGGGAAGAGAGGGAACTTGGTGTGAAGGAAACTGATCTGGAAGAGAGGATTCTGACCTGCAACAAAGGGGAACCCACAATCTCTTTATACACTTATTCATTGTATGAAAACTTGGTTTGCTCCTAATGTGTTTCTTTTATTGACTGATTAAGATCAATACCAAGTAGTGCTCATAGGTCCAGGCCACTCCTAGTGATATTCAGTCAAGTGTACCACACAGTTCAATATCCAGGCTTCTCAATGCTATGTTTCTTAAACTGTTAATTCTGGGGACCATCAGAGGCATACCTAGAATGATTGGCAGTCATGTGCTTCTGGGCCTTGAACTTGGAATGATATTCATAAGTCCCAGTCCACTGAGCTATCACTCTAGACCCATCAGGAGGCAGATTCTTGAAAGAAAAGTTGTCAGTTCAATAAGGATGAACATTTTCTATACTCTTTGCCACTGTACTGCTTCCTACTTACTCATGGTCTGAAGAATATCATAACTAGATAAACAACACTTCAAATCAGAACAGATGGATCGAGAAAATAGTTAAATATCTCAATGTCAAAGATTTTTGTATTAGTCCAATTAAATTGTATAGGTTTAAAACTACACATATATTCAGAAACCAGTAAAATTAATTATTCTCAATTTTTCTATTTGCATAAGAAGTTTGTAAAATATACAGCAGGGTTCTACTTTATATTTTGATTCTGTAACACAGGGTAAATTCTGATATCTAAAGCTTTTATTATGTGCACTTCTTTCTCACCTGAGGAAAAACAGCAAGGTCACAGGTGTACTTGGGAGTGAGCCTGGAACCTGACATCTGTACTCTCCAGAATCATGGACCATTACAGTGTTTTGTTTGCTTTCAAGTTCATTTTTTTCCTTATAATCCCACAGGTACCATACTGTTTCCCCTGGTGCAGAGGAGCGAAATCCACTGCAAGTCAGTTCCACACTTTCTCCCTGGAAGACTGTTGTCCATGGAGGATGGAGGGAGATCACTGATTGGGGCGTTGCTGCTGAGGAGAGAAGAGAAATAATCTTGAGGTAAGGCAACCTGGAGCCCCCACTATCAAGGTTTCCATGGTACAGACAGAAGTGCTTCACTTTTAAGAACCTCTCAGAACCCCTGGGAAGGTCACTTCTCTCTCTGTCTGGGTGTACCAGAGTGATTGCCTCCTAGCACAGAGTGACTGCTCAGGAGGTGACAGGGAGTCATGATTTCAAGAGGCCATGCTTGCATGGCCCCTTACTGAATGGCAATGGAGGAAAGGTAGATGGTTATACCACCATGTAACTGGATTCCAGAAAAAGTTACCTCCACCCCTGATACTTTATCATAATTATACACCCAAGAATTTGCCAGGGGGTCACTAAAATGACAAGTATATAATTTGTTAAGATTCAGGCATAGGAAAGCTTGACAAAGTAACTTTTTTTGAACATCTTTATTTCATAGATAATGATTCAAACACTCAGAAAAATATTATCACAGCTTATTTTCGCAGAGGAAGGAAGTAGTTCAAGTTATTCATTGAGATCCAGAGGTGACAGACAATACTGAACCAGAGCCACTAATTTTGGACAGTGAGAGAGTTGTAAAAAAAGTTTATGCTATACATTTCTCATTAAGATGATATGTTTATATGTGAGGGTCAGAGAAATAGTACTATGGGTAAGGTGCTTGCTTTGCATGGTGTTGACCCACACTCAACTCCTGGCACGACATATAATGCTCCTATATAGTCCCCTGAGCTCCACCAGGAGGGATTCCTGAGCACAGGCCAAAAAAGTAAACCCTGAGCATTGTCAATATGGCCTCACACACACACACACACACACACATTCACACAAAGATAACTGATAACTGATATAGATAAGGATACATCTTCTACCCCAATTTACCCAATTTTTGCATTTATTTGAGTTAAGGATCCACTCTTAGATATTCGTTTTTTCACATATGTCCTGGAGTATTTTACTCTAAAAAGTGAGATGCTTCTGCTGGTATGACTAAAATGTGACATTTTTTTTCAGAAGAGTTTTTCTTGATGTTTGAAGTATGTCTTAATCTGAAGCCAACACATTTGCCATGGAAGTGAGGGATGTTCAGTCTAGTTCACTGGAGCCCATTTTCAATAGAAGTAAGGGCAGTTTGCCAATTTATTCAGAGAGTTAACAGGATGAGCTTGAAGTATTCTGGCTCGGCAATATCAGTCAACTAGATGATACTTTTCACATCTTTGCTGAGATTCAGAGATGTTATTAGGGATTTTCATATAGACATTGCCAAAGTTTAATATTTTTTAAAGGTTATAAGCTCATCTTTGGACGGAAAAAAACAGGCTGCAACGATGATGCCACAAATAGTGGTACCCGGCTCTGCATTACAGTTCCCAGAGCCAAAATAGTGGTACCCGGCTCTGCATTACAGTTCCCAGAGCCAAAATAGTGGTACCCAACTCTGCATTACAGTTCCCAGAGCCACAAATAGTGGTACCCAGCTCTGCATTACAGTTCCCAGAGCCACAAATACTGGTACCCAGCTCTGCTTACAGTTCCCAGAGCCACAAATACTGGTACCCAGCTCTGCATTACAGTTCCCAGAGCCACAAATACTGGTACCCAGCTCTGCATTACAGTTCCCAGAGCCACAAATAGTGGTACCCAGCTCTGTATTACAGTTCCCAGAGCCACAAATAGTGGTACCCAGCTCTGCATTACAGCAAAGTTTAATATTTATGGTAGGTACAATCTTATCCAGATACCCTGAAGAAATAAATTAAGAATGACTTACCAGGAATTGGAGATATAATACAACAGGGAGACCATTTACCTTGCAGGCTGCTGACCTAGGTTCAATCCCTGGCATCTCATATGTTTCCGTAGTACTGCCAGGAGCAACCCCTGAGCATCACTGGGTGTAACCCAAAAAGCAAAAATAGAAGAAGCACTCACCAAATTCACTGACAGGAGCTGCAAAATAAATAAATAACTTTAAAGACAGTACATCATTTGACTTTAAACAATGCTGAAACAAAATAAAATTGTCTTTTCATTCATTTATTTCTTTTATTAAACATTCATTTAAAATTTTATACTTTCTCTCTTTCTCTCTTCCCACTCTCTCCACATGCTCAAATCTCAACCCATACTTCTTTTCACCTTTTTCATTTTGGTTTATGAGCCCTCCCAGCAAATGCTCAGGCCTTTGATATCTGTGCTCAGGAGTCATTTCTGTGGTGCTTGGGGGCCTTATGTTGGTTCAGAGATTCAACCAGGGTAGACCATGTGCAAACAAAGCACCTTAACCCGTATTATCTCTTCTTCCCCTTACAGCCTTCTCTACCAACTGAACTAACTTATTCAGCTATTTTTATGAGTTTCTCAGCTTTGTGAATACATAACATATTACCCATTTTAATTCCTTAATTATTCTGCAGTTATTTTATTAAACACCAATCATTTGTCAATTTTCATATATAATTTTAATTTATAGAAATGAAATATGAATAAACTAATTATGCATGAATTTATATGCATGGTTTTGTAGCATAAATTAAATATTGAGTATAAATGTGTACATTTATTATAAAATAAAGTTTTTATATTATTGCTATATATCATTGACAAGATTTAGATAATTCAGAGAGAGAAAAATTTAATTTTTACAAAATGCCTATTATACAATACTTAACCATAACTTGTTTTTCTTATGATAAAAATTTTCAAATATATTCTTTTAGCAATGGTTAAATTTCTTTTCTTAGCATCTTTCAAATGTTTAAGGCAGCATTGTTAGCAGTAGCTAAGTAACTATTGTCAATCTGAGGGGATAAGAAAGAAAGGATGTTCAATCTGAGAGTGCAAAAATGTCTGTGAGTTTCTCAATCTTTTCCAGATGTGACCCCTCCAGATTTCTTTCCTATTGGCCCATGTCACTGGTTGGCCTCTAGTCTTCCTAGTCTTCCAATTTTGGTATAGTCTGCTATTTAAGAAAAATTTGCCTATTGCTCCCTTGGAATATCTTGGCCACTCAGAGGGCCATGTGGCTCCCAGCCAAGAAAGCTGGCCTACAAAATCAGGTTAATATTTCACCATCTTGGTTCTTTTTATGATGTAAATTGCTCACTAGAGTAAGTAAAGAAAGCTCTTCAGGGAATAAAGACTACTCTTTAGGGATCTAGATTGTTTTTGAAAATGTCAGTGTAGTGCCTGAACTCACAGAACAATGAGGGCACACAGTGTTTACATGGCCCAGGAAATGAAAACAAAAGGAAAATCTAGTGAGATTATATATCAAACTAAAAATTTGCTATACTGTGTATAAAAAGGCTAACATAAAACGATAACTTATGAAATGAGAAGAAATATTTACATATGATATATCTGACAATTAGTATCCAAGATTAGTAAAGCACTCTCAAAACACAACAATAAAAAATCAAGTGAATTCATCATGAAAGGGAGCGTAGCTGAACAGACTACCTCAAAAAGAAACACTGATGGCCAACAGACATAAAACAACACATTAATAATCATAATCGTGAATGGTGAGACTGGAGAGATAGTACAGTCTGTAGCTACTTGTCTTGCATGAGACTGGGGCTCAGACCCCATGATCCTATACCTATACCCAACCACCACCAGAAGTAACTTCTAAATGCAGACCCAAGAGAAATCCCTGAGCATTTCCAGGTGTGACCCCTAAACCAAATCATCATCATAATCCTCCTCCTCCTCATCATCATCATCATCATCGCCGCCGTTGTCATCATCATTATCATCATCAATGGTTTTCAAGGAAATGCAAATCAAAACAGTAGTGAGATACTACCTCATGAAGTGAAAGTGCCAATATTATAAAGTATTAAAATACAAACTGCGGGGGAAGGGTGTTGTGACAGAAAAGAAACCCTCAAGCTAGAGAAATAGTACAGTGAATAGGGCAATTATCTTATATGCAGCAAACTTGGGTTTGGTCCATAGCACAGCAAATGGTCCCCTGAACGCCAGTAGGGGTGATCTCTGAGCACAGAGCCAGTCGTAAAGACTGGGTACTCATGGGTGGCCACAAACAAACTTAAAAACTAAACACTATCACATGTTGGCAGAAATCAACTAGTTCAGAAAATAGCAAGGAAATGTCTTTAAAAAAATTAAGATAAAACTCCCATATGACTCAGCAATCTCACTGCTTGTCATCCATCCCACAAACACATTACCTCATCAAGATATAATTGCAGTTTTTTTTCAGAGTAGCTAAGATCTGGAAACAACACAAATTCCCAATGAGAGGTGAGTGAGTAAAGAAAATACGGTATCTATACAAAATGGAATACTATCCATCTATAAGGAAAAATAATGAAGTTCATCGACACCCATCCTGCAGCAGTTTTTTTTTTCAGTCCGGCCCAGGTATGCTGAACCAGAGACTCTCAGACATGGGGCAGAGCTGCTACTTGCTCTCCCTGTGCCCAGTCGCTCATGAGGAGCCCGGGAGGCATGGCGGGTTCTAGCCCTGGCCTGCCACCCCAGCAGAGCCTCACAACAAGCCAGACGACCCCCTACTCCATGGGGTTTGCCATTTTCCACATCCGGACTTCCCTCTCATCACAACTCCTCCCAGCAGATCAGACTATCTAGAGGCCATGTGGTTCATCAATAATTGCTTTATTTAGAAGTGACTACAAGAGTTTGCCACCCACACGGCAAGCCTGGCAAGCTGCTTGTGTCATATTTGATATGCCAAATACAGTAACATTTATATTAGGTCATTCCCATAACCTAATATAATGGTCTGAGGCTCTATGTTTCTGGAGCAAGCGGATGCCTTTGGGTTCTACTAGAATGAGACAGGACATATGGAGATATTACTGGTGCCTGCTCTAGCAAATAGATGATCAACGGGA
This sequence comes from Cryptotis parvus, assembly GCA_021461705.1. Taxonomy (NCBI): domain Eukaryota; kingdom Metazoa; phylum Chordata; class Mammalia; order Eulipotyphla; family Soricidae; genus Cryptotis; species Cryptotis parvus. The sequence goes on from JAJIBD010027795.1 coordinate 71,182, forward strand.
AGATAGTGATAGTGAAAATAGCCTTTTGCTGTAATTTGCATGTAACTAGGGAGTGTCACATTAAAGGAAAAAAGTCAGAGAGAGAACAAAGACTGACTGATCTTATTGAAATGTGGTATGTAAAGAAACAAAGATAAAGAAAGGAGCAATGATGAGTAAAGCAAATTCCTTGGACTCTGAAAATAGAGCATTTGTGGGTGGAGCAGAGAGTGGGGAGCAAGAAGGGCTGTGGCTGACTAGAAACACATAAAGACAGTACTGGAGGTTCCAGCACTCTGTGGTGGTGGAGGCACAGGAAATTTTTCCATTAAAATATGAATAAGAGTTTTGTGTTCCATGACTTACCATAATAAAAAATATTATTTAAAAAGACAAGAGAGAGAGGTCAGGGGATGTATGCAGCAGGTAAGGCATTTCCTCACCATACTTTACTATGATCCCTGAGCCCTGAGCCCACCAGGAATGATCCCTGAGAACAGAGCATGCAAAAGCCCTGGGCACAGCAGAATGTGGTCTCCAAGTCAAATAGCAACAACAAAAACAACAAAGCTAAAAGGATAAGAGAAAACAAATTGAAGAAAGAAGCAAAATAGAATAACAACTATTTGTGTAGACTTAATTCTATAACAAGAAATGTTTAAAGTTCTGTCAGAGTGGACATATAGTTTAAAGGGCTGTAGAGTACGCTTTGCGCAGGAAGCCTAAGGAGTGACCATGAGCACAGATCAGAATGTAGCTCTTGAGCACAGCTATTAATATACAAGAAATACTTTTATACTTGAATAACAAAAAATGCATTAAGTTTCATAAGTTTTAAACTTAAGAATGTACATCAAATCTAGAGACTGGTATAAAAACTTACAATGGAAGAGACACCAGAAATGCATCTCCATATTCATTCATTCATTCATTCATTCATCATTCATTCATTCATTATTTGTTTGTTTATTCATTCAGTAACTCATTTTATTTATTTATTTAGACTTTTTTTTGGGTCACGTTCGGGGTTGCTCCTGGAGGGGGTGCCAGGAGCAAGGAAACATTATCTCTCCCACATTGCCTTATTTATTTATTTATTTATTTGTTTGTTTGTTTATTATTGTTACTTTTGGGTTCTGGGGGTCACAACTGGCAATGCTCAGGGGTTACTCCTGGCTCTGACTCAAGAATTACTCCTGGTGGTGCTCAGAAGACTATTTGGATGCCAGTCATCAAACCCAGGTTAACTATTTACAAGACAAACACCTTACCTATTGTACCATCTCTCCAGTCCCACATTGCCAAATTTAAAGTAGACTGATATTCAACAAAGATTATAAGAACACACAGTAATACAACTAAAAATGTGGTCTTTGATAAATGATGAAGTTTTCACTTAATATCTAGATGAGGAAAATTAAATTGGATCCACGAGAACCCTATATTAAAAAAAAATGAAGGCCACCTGCCCCTCGAGGTGTTGCAGATATGGCTGCGTTGCCCTGCTGTATTGGCAGGTCACAGAGAGGAGATAGGCTTGTCTACACCCCCAGGGCTCTGCCCTGTGGGCCCTGGATGGTGGATGGTCTGACATAGGAAAAGACAGGGTTCCCTGGGATGAACCCAGAGCCATGGCAGAGCCTAGCAAGCTATCCGTGGTGTATCTGATATGCCAAAAACAGTAACAATAGAGATGAACTGGTCAAGGGACCAGATGCACAGCTGCACTTCCAGGCCCATGTGGAGCAGCCCATGGAGTCTCTGAGGAATTGGCTAGTCGCCAGGCGAGACCAATGCAGCTCCTAGAGTAAAGAAGTCATGTGGGGGGAAGCCAAACTGGCTGGAATTGGAGCAGATATTCGGGCTCCTCCCTCTCCATGCCGATGGGCATGGCTACGAGCTCACAGCCTCAACAACCAGATGAACTGGACAAGGGGCAGACCAGACACACAGCTGTGACAGGCGCAGCTGCACAAGAGGCTTTGATAACAAAGTAGGCCAGGACCAGGTCCTTCCCAGGATCTTTCACATCTGTACACCATAATGATTATTGTAGTTGTAACAAACTGGGGAGGTTGATGGGGAATGAGGAACTATAATATCACACTAGAACTCACTACTGAATATACACATAGATAATTGCATCATAAATTGTAAGGCAAGTCACAAGGCATAGGAGAAGAGAGAGAGAAATACAGAGACAGAAAAAAGAGATAGAGAGAAAGATGAGAGACTTGGACACATGGGGAGAGCTGCCATCCTGCTCTCCCCTAGCTCAGCTGACCATGAGGCTCCCAGGAGGCAAGATGGGTTTTGGGAGTGGGTTCATCACTTGTGTAGGGCCTCAGAAGCAGCCGGATGAAACTCACTCACCATAATAGCCGCCAGTGTCACAGTCCAGACCCCACAGCTCATCAGAACCCATGCAAGAGAGATGCTGATCTCAAGACCAGCTCAAGAAGTCAAGTTTGAGCCCAGGTAGGAGACTCTCAGAGGCGGAAGTCTCTGGGTGTTCCTGGAGATGGAGCTGGGGTCCCCATCCCCTCTCTTTGACCAGACCCAGAAGTCTGGTAGCCCCGCCCACAAACTGCCTCGGGGCTCTCAGCCATGATGCAGAGACTCAGATGCACGGGGAGAACTACCATCTGGCTCTCCCCTAGCTCAGCTGACCATAAGGCTCCCAGTAGGCAAGTTGGGTTTTGGGAGTGGGCCTATCACCTCTGTAGGGACTCGGAAGCAGCCAGATGAGACTCGCTCACCATAATAGCCACATTTTTTGTGGTCTGGACTTGGTACATCAAACTAGTGGAACCAATCATGTTCTAGAATATATTACAACCTACAATGTGTAAGAAAGGGAAGCAAGAAGGTAGAGAGAGAGAGAGAGAGAAAGAGAGAAAGGAGATAAAAAAAACCTGCCATGGAGGCAGACTGGGGGAAGGGGAGGGAGGTGGGTACATTGGTGATGGGAGATGAGCAGGGGGTGGAGGGATGGGTGTTGGAACACTGTAGAACTAAAATTCAAACATGAACATCTTGTAATTGTATATCTAATGGTGGCATGATAAAGTACTTTTTTTAAAAATGAAATAATCTATGACTTAAATATTAAAAAAGTAAAAAATTGCTAGAAGAAAATACTGGGGGAAATGTGACATTTATCAGGAACACTTTTTTGCCTATAACATCAATAGTATGGCAACACAAACAAAGTAGACAAATAGGATTGCATGAAAATAAAATGCTTCTGCAAAGGAAAGAAAACAAAGAGACACTATAGTAAGTAGGAAAAAATATCCACAACCATATATATAAAATAAAGAGTTAATATCTGAGATGCTAAAGAAAATTTGATAAGACAATCAACACCAAGAAAACAATCTGATTAAAAGTGAACAAATTAGAGATTATCAACAGAAAATTTACAAATGATTAGTGAGTATATGAAAAGATCAGCAGCGTCACTAATGATTAGGGCCAAGCATAGTTAGGCCACACCAAGGGAACAGTTTACATCAGCCAGGATAGTTATCATGAAAGATAAGAGTTAGCTCAAATGTACAGAGAGAGAGACAGAGAGAGAGACAGAGAGAGAGAGAGAAAGAGAGGAAAAGGGGGTACCTGCTATTGAGGCAGCCTGGGGGTGCTCAGGAGGGGTGTGGGTATACTGGTGGTGGGGATAGGGCACTGGTGGAGGGATGGGTGGTGGAATACTGTATTACAAAGAACCAATTATGAACACCTTTGTAACCGCATGTTTCACTGTGATATAATAAAAAAAATTTTAAAAAGAGTTAGCTCAAATGTAGATGAAATAGAATCTCTATGTACTGTCTGGAGGAAGAAAATTAGTGGTGAGATGTGTATGTAAAAATTACATGGATTTCTAAAATTGTTGAAAACAGAATCCCCATATTAGACATTAGATTACAAATAAGATAAGATGTTATCTACCAATCCCACTTGAGGGTATCTATTCAAAGGAAATTAATCAGTATTTTGAGAACCATGTACTCCCTTGTCCCTGGGAGCGCTTCTTATGGTATCCCAAATATGGAAACAAGGCAAACCATGCAGATAATAAAAAAAGAAAATGTAGAATATTCATACAACTTCAAAAAATGAGAAAATAATACTATTATGATTACATTGATGAATCTGGAGACTCTTATGCAGGATGAAATAAACTAGACCGAGAAAGATGGCTACTGCATGATTTCACTTTTATGTAAAATCTGAAACAAAATTGAAGATACAGAGGCAGAGTATGAAATAGAGTTTGTTGGTGGTGGTAGCAGGGAACTGGGAAGATGTCAGAGGAAATAAATGCCAGTTAAAACATATCTGGATATCTAATGTAAGTTCAGTACCATAATAATTCTATAAAATTACTTTTTTCCTTTTTTTATATTTTGGGTCATACCCAGCGATGCTCAGGGATTACTCCAGGCACTCTGCTCTCAGGAATTACTCCTGGCACTGCGTGGGAGACCATATGGGATGCCAGGGATTGAACCCGGGTTGGCTGCATGCAAGGCAAATGTCCTACCCACTGGACTATCTCTCCGGCCCCTATAAAATTACTTTTAGTGAAATAATAATATTTACTTGAAGTTTACTAAAAGGATAGGTCTTAAGTGTGACCATAATATACAGGTACATGCATGCACAGCAATTATGTGAAGTGATAGAAATGTTAATGATCTCATTTGTTATCATGATGTGTGATCAATAATCTTTAATGTTATTAGTACAATCATTTTGGGACAACACATGTGTTCTGGTTGCTCCTCTGATTGCCATTCCAACCTATTTCCACTTGGGCAGTAAATTTCCTCCATATTTTACACATAATAATATTAAAATCAGGTCAATTTATTGGCTTCTACATATTTAAGTGAAAATAAGAGTCACCATCCTAGATGCCATTAGAACGTTAGGAAGCCAGAGATATAGTATCGTAGATAGGGTGCTTTACTTGCACATGACTGACCAGGGGAATATCCCCAGTACCCCATACTATCACCCATGCACCACAGGGAGTGACCCCTGAGCACAGAGTCAGGAATAAGCTCTGTGCACTGTCCATGTGTTATAAATCAAGCTAAGTTATTTGTAGAGGAAGTCAGAATAGCAATATTAGGAAACAGAGTGATAACATAGTGAGGAGGGTGTTTGCCTTACATGTGGCTGCCCCTCCCAGGTTTAATCCTTGGCATCCCATATGGTCCCCTGAGCACCAATAGGAATAATTTCTGAGTACAAGGATAAGAAGTAACCCCCGAGCATTGCAGGGTGTGGCTCAAAACAAACCAAAAAAATAGCAACATTAATTGGAGTTTGAAAGAAGTTGACTCTAGCCTTCATGGATGACTTTAAAATTTTCAAATTTTAGTAGAGAAAGTAATGTCACAGATACGGTGAAAATAATAAAAAAGAACAAAATCTGTAACTTGGGTCTGAAGATGTGACTGAATTTCCACAATTGCATGATAGAAATTGGACAGATGAGATTCTCCTTCTTGGGATGAGTAAAGAAAGTAGTTTCTTGAGATGGAATATTCTGCTGGTGAAGATGTTGCAAGCATTACTGAAATAATAACAAAAGATTTCTAATAGTATGTAAAATAAGTGGATCAGGCATGGGCAGGGTTTGAGAGAATTAGCTAATTGTGAAAGAAGTTTTACTGGGTAGAACGCTACCAAACATATCACTTGCTACAGAAAAAACTGTCAGGGAAAGAAGAGTTAATAGATGTAATAAATTTACTGTTGTCTCTTTTAGGAAATTGTCCAGGGACCCATCTCTCAACAACCATAACCCCAATTGGTCAACAACTATCAACATCAAGCCATTACCCAGTAGAGAGATTATGATTTGACATTCTTTTAGCAATTAGCATTTTATTTATTTTATTACATATGAAATCATATGTTATATAATGTATATTTAAAAATACATATATGTATAAAATCACCGTGAGATAGACCATTGCAAAGCTGTTCGTGATTGGGTTTCAGTCATATGGTTCTCCCATCCCTCACCAGTACTCATTTCCCAACACCAATGTCCCCAGTTTCACTCCCACCTCCACCCCACCCCTCCACAACTTGCCTTTATAGCAGACACTCTCTCTTTCTCTCTCTCCTTTTGCACATTGCTGTTTGCAAGTAATTTAAATTCACAAGTAATTGAAATTAAATACATTGTATTCCTAGACATAATGTTATCACACTTACATAGAAGTTTAGTATAGACAGTTTAGGTGATTATAGTTTTAGTGATATTTATTTGATTGTGATCTAGGACTCTCTAGAACTATGCTATCTTCAAAGAATACCTGATATCAAATCTTAAGACCTTGTTAAACACCATGGGCAGATTTTTATATTTGTCAATTATATGTCAATAAACCTCATGTGTGCAGCACTATACACAATAGCCAGAATCTGGAAACAACCTGAATGCTCGAGAACAGAAGACTGGCTAAAGTAACTATGGTACACAATGGAATACCATGCAGCTGTCAGAAAAAAAAAATCATGAAATTTACCTGAAAATGGCTGGACATGGAGATTGTCATGCTGAGCGAAATTAGTAAGAAGGGAAAGGACAGATATAGAATGACTGCATTCATTAGTGGGATATTAAAATATTCCAAGGTTCTATTAACTGTGGGAAATGATAGTGCCAGACTAGAACTGAGCGTTGAATGTAGGTAAAGGGATATACATGATAATCCCCAAATGTCTGCAGGGCAAGTCACAATGTGTAAGAGAAGGAGAGAGAGAGAGAGAGAGAGAGAGAGAGAGAGAGAGAGAGAGAGAGAGAGAGAGAGAGAGAGAGAGAGAGAGAGAGAGGTAAAAATGCCTGCTATAGAAACAGGCTGGGAGAAAGGGGAGGGAACTTGGGGACATTGATAGTGGGAATATGACACTAATAGAGGGCCGGGTGCTGGAACACTGTATGACTGAAACCTAATCATGAACATCTTTGTAATTGTATATCTCATGGTGGTATAATAAAAATTTAAGTTAAAAAAAGGAATTACAGAAGGAAAAAAATTTTTTTAAATACCTGATATGGAAAAGAAAGCATCATGTTACTAAGGTTTTTTCCTTGTCTTGCCTAAGTGCCTTCTGCCCACCTCCACGTCCCATCTTTTTCTTTGCATGTTTTCTTTACCTGCTAATTGCCACTATGATTTTTATTTATGTAAAAGGAAGCATATTTCATGTTGGAAGCTACCCCTCCTATGCCAGGAAAGAATCTAGTCTTATCATATAAGAAGCAAGTCCATTTCTTTTGCATAGAGAAAAAAAATAGGGTCTTCGTGATACGGTAATACATAAAAAATGAAAGTTTTTTCTGGGTATCTGTTACAGAAAAATCAATAAAACCTTAGCTACTGTGGTCACTAATGTCCTCTGTGAGGTTGAAGTTTGCTCTAGCTCTGACCATTCCTCAGTCTCAAGAAACGAGACAGGAGTAACCCTGAGCTTGTGCAGTAATAGAATCAGTTTGAATTAGTTCTCCAGCCACTATGGGATTCACTCCCATGATAACAAAGGGTTTCACTCCCAAGAAAATATTAGGCCTATGGTAGAAAAAGGAAGGCTGTCCCACCCCACTAGCCCCCGATGGACCAATTTACTCACCCAGAACCAGCAGAGACATCCACAGCAGCATGAAGACCTGATCTCAGGGCTGAGACTAAAAAAAAAAAAAAAAATGAAAGAAAGAAAAGAAAAAAGGTTTTCTTAGGAATAACAAGCTTGGATTTGATTTTACAATAGCTGCAGTCATACCAGCTCTGAGAAACTCATCTGAGAAATTCGGTTTTTCTAGGCAAAACTCATTAGTGAATCAGAAAAAAAAAAAAGGAAGTGGGAAAACCCATCTTTAACTACAAACTTTAACTACAAGTCAAAGTTTCCAATACTGCAACAAAAGTGAAAAAAAGTGTTTAAAAAAGGAATACTTTTAAAACAGTTTTAAAAAGAGTTTTTAAATGGTAAAAAAGGATTAAAGGATTACTACATGCAACATTTCTACTATTGTGAAATCACCTTAAGAAATGCAGAGGAAGATTGTTCTAAAGGAATGTTTATTGTAGTTTCAATCATAACAATGAATACTAGTTCAAAGGGTCTTTGCATTGCAGGAGGCACCCCAAGTTCCCCAAGGCACTGCAGTGGACAGCCCTGAGCACAAAGCTGGGAGCTGTGCCTAACAACTCCAGGTATGGCCCCCAACCCACCCTCCTCAAATAAAGTAAAATGAAATAAAATAAAACAAGGGCAAATTGAGATTAATTTATGTAAGTCCAGCAGGAGATCTCCAAAGGAACAAAAAGAAGCAAGTACAAATTACGCTGCTACAAATACTCCCAGATATATATATATATATATATATATATATATATATATATTAATATACCCATCATGCATTTTATATTAGGTGTACTTCCCAAAGTAGAATTCCTGGCTTATAAGGTTTGCTTATATGCAGATTAAAAAGCACTGTTAAATTATTTTTCAAAGTGGTTGTACTAATTCACACACCACTAACTAGAGTGCGAGAGTTCTCATTTGTCTAATCTTTGCTTATACTGACACTATAATATTTCCCATTTTAGTCCTCCAGCTGGAATTATGTGACAAAAAATAAAGTTTAAATTTTCATATTTCTTGTGAATTATGCAGTAGTGCATCTTTTCATAATTTAATTGGCAATTTGTGTAAACTGTCTGTTAAGCTCTTGCCATTTTTGTATTGGTTGTATTTCAGTCTTTCTTTCTGTGGTTCTTTTGAACTCTAGATATGGATCCTTCTGTGGAAGGAAAATTCCTCAGTCTGTGGCTTCCTGTTCATTTTTCAACAGTCTTTTGATTAATAGCCATTCAAACTTTCATGTAGCTCTAGTTATCAAACTTTCCTTTTTTGTTAGAGTTTTTTCCATCTCTTCAAATAAATATTGTTCACTTCAAGATTATGATTATCCTATATATTACTCTAGGAACTTTATTTTATCTTGATTTTATATAAAAATGTCATTGTGAAATTGATTTTTGTATGTAAGGGTCTGTATTTCATATGCACACTTTTGCATGTATAAAGACATGTATAAATTTTGCATATATAAAGACACTTTTGTATGTATAAAGACAATTTTGCTTAGACCTAAAATTCATTGTAAGTTCTTTCAACCTTTCATTACAGTTCTTGTTACTCATATGAGCCTGCCTCTGGGTACTAATTTTGTTCTAATTATCTATTTTTTCCTTATATCTATATCATGTCATCTAAATTTTTGTTACTTTATAATGATGGAATGGTTTTGAGGCTCTTTATGTTCCTGGAGCAAGCAGGTGCCCTTTGGCTCTACTTGCATGAGACAGGTCATATGGAGATGTTACTGGTGCCCGCCAAGCAAATCGAAGATGAATGGGAAGACAGTGATACAGTGATATAATGACTATTGCAATCTTATTGCTTAAGTCATACAATGTTATTGCTCTTCCTCAAAATTATTTTGGCTATTTTTGGCTCTTTGTATTTTTCTATTTGTTTAAATATCAAATTATCAATTCTTGCTTCCATCTTCTAAAAAAGAAAAAGTTTCTGAATTTTAATAATAAGAATTACTGTATCACTGTATCACTGTATCATTGTCTTCCTGTTCATCATCGATTTGCTCAAGCAAATACGACGGGGGTAGCTTGCCAGGCTCTGCCATGCAGGTGGCATACTTTTGTAGTCACCTCTAATCTTGAGTATTTATTGATGAACGGCTCAGAGGCAAGTGGCTCACGACCCGGGCTGTGATAGGCTGGTCTGCTGGGTGGAGTTCTTGATGAGGAGGAAGTCCGGATGTGGAAAATGGAGGCCCTCAGGGAGTGGGGGTCGTCTGGCTTGTTGTGAGGCTCTGCTGGGGTGGCATGCCAGGGCTAGAAACGCCATCCCTCCCGGTGCCTCGTGAGCGGCTGGGCACAGGGAGAGCCAATAGCAGCTCTGCCCCATGTCTGTGAGTCTCTGAGAATTACATTGAATATGTAAATTAATCTGTATAATTTAATGTTAATTGAGTCTTCCAACCCATAAGAATGGACAATTTTCCCCATTTATTCAGGCCATCTTGAATTTGTCACAATAATTTTTGTAATTTTCTTTGTAGAAGTCTATCTTTTGTTAGTTTTGTTATTAGGACTAAAAAGGTTTTGGCACTATCATAGTGGACATTAAAATTTTTATAAAATATTTATTGTTGCCTGGGAAAATAAACATTGTTATTACTGGTTTTGGCATATTGAATACGCATTGGACAGCTTGCCAGGCTCTGCCATGAGGGCAGCATACTCTCAGTAGTTTGCCGTGCTCTCTGAGAGGATCAAGTGATCAAGTGATTGTTGGCATGTTGCTATTGATTTTTCATGTTTTTATTAGTTCCCTAGAGAATTATGTTAACTGCTGACTTAAAAGTTTGAATTTCTTATTCTATTTCTGTCACCTTTTTATTTTATATTTCAAAAGCTATCTTTTGAGGTTAATACACAGAATAGTTATAGCTTTCTGGTGGTTTGGCACACTTCCCATTGTTAAAGTCTTGACTCTGTTTCTTATTTGTGGAGTTTTTATCTCCATGGTAGTCTATATTTGGATGTTATCTAGAGAACTAGGTACAGATCATTTAATCAGAGTCTGACACTGTGATTGTGTCATTCTTTGGTGGGGTGGTGTCTCTAGGACTGGTAGGTTTATTTTTCATATAAATGGGCGCTGAATGCTTTTGACCAAAAAGTGTACCGTCTCCAAAGTTGCCCAGCAATTCTTATAGTTTATGGGAATGCTACACTTCTCATCAGCAAATAAGCTCCAAACCTTTGAATCTAGCTTGTCTCATGACTTTGACAGTGGCAAAAGAAAAGCTGTGTAAATTTTGAGCCTGACCCTTAAGAGGGCCATGAGTGTACATTTTTAATGAGTGCACATTTTTATTATGTGGCACCCCAGTTGTTTACATTATCAGAACTGCCATGAAAGAAGTCTACTTGTCCTGCTGATCCCAGTCAGCACAGATGTTCCGACCACACCAGTTATGCACTGACATGTGAGTCAAGCCCTGATGTTTCTACTCCACCTGCATTCCTTAGTGAGTGTAGCTGTGTGAGTGATCTTAGCTGACCAGATCTTAGCCCACACAGATATAGACAATCCATGGAAATGTGACTATTTTAAGTCACAAGTTTTTAAATCATTTACTATGCAGCAGTAGATAACAAGATATACTTATTGTGTCTTCCTTAGAAATATTATCTTTAGGTGCCATAGCAACAGTACAGCAGGTAAGGCATTTATCTTACAAGCCACTGACCTAGGTTCGATCCCGTCATCTAATATGTTCCCCCAAGCACCACCAGGAGTAATTCCTGAGTGCAGAACCAGAAGCAAATCCTGAGCATTACTAAGTGTGGAACATAAATAAAAGCAACCCCCTAAGAAATATTATCTGTATCATTAATGATCTATCTATAATAATGCTTAATAAGTCAATGTTCATTTTGCTTGTTATGTGAAACTTGGTAATCTAGCCATTTAAATCTATATCCTTACTAATTTTGATCTACTGCATCTATTGATTATTTTATAGAATAGTTTTATTCACTCATCTAAGCTTTCATTTCACTTCATTCTTTCTTGCTCTTATTTTACATTTTTATCTCTTGCTTGTGTTTCATTGGATATTACTGAGCAATCCTGTATTCCTCACTTCTGATCTCCTGTATAGTAGAGGACTTTGGAATTAAAGATGTATAGTAAGTATGTCAATTCCAGTCCAAAATATATAGACTGATGTGGAATATCCATATATCACTTTCCTTGTTTCAAGAACCAGAAAGGTCATGTCTGCTTCATGTTGGATATGTAACTTGAATAAAAATATAACATGTATGTGTTAAGTCATTCAAGTTCTGGAATTGTGTGTCACCACTGAAAAACTGTTCTTCCTAGACAAAGGTGTCCCCACTGGAACAGCTCCAAACTGCCCTACCTTTCTCCAGCCTTAAGAGAATTATGTTGGTATTCCTCTTTAAATGTCAATCTGGATTTTGGCCTAAGTTATGTAATTGGGGAATGATCCTTCCAATCTTTTGTGTGCTCCACAATTTTTTGTTCAACTCTGGAATTACCCATTTCTCAACAATTAAAATTTACTATAAAACTATGTGACATTTTTACTCATTTGTATGATTGTTGTGTGGCAGCTGCCAAGTTTTACCCTATGATCAAAGTTCCCAAGACCCTCCACCACTATACTTGTTTCCTCTAATGCTTTCTTCATTCCCCTCATGTATTCCCAGGTCCTGCTCCATAACTGGACCTTTGTAATGTAAAGCCAAATGCTTGTTTCATTCTATAATGTTTGTTCTGTATAACACAGATGAGTGAGTTCATTGGCATTTGTCCTACTCCCCTTGCTCCCAACTTATTTACTTCAATATCTGACCCTCCAGTTCTAGCCACAAAGCAGTGAATTGCATGAGTACAATTTTTCTCACAGCTGCATAGTATTCCATTGTGAAATTTTTACAATTTTTACACAACTTTTTTAGTACAGTTTTATTTACAATAGCTAAGAGCTGAAAACAATCTAAATGTTCATTGAGATAACAATAGGTAAAGAAGATGGTATAAAAAGGATAAAATCTTACCATCTTAAACAACATGAATAAAATGTAGAGGGCATGTGCTTATTGTAAAAGGTCAGAGAGGGAAAACCACATACAATATGAGTCACTCAAATGTGATATATAGAGAAAAACAACAAATGAACTAAATAAAACAAAACTAAACTAAAAGCTACAGGGAATACCAGAGGTGGACAGTGCAACACGAATAATGTCATAGATGACAATGATGAGGGATGTACCACAGCTTCTTTACCTATACATCTGGTTTTGGATGTTAGGGTTCTTTCCATATCATGGATATTGTACTAAGTGCTCCAATGAAAGAATGTATGCATTTATATTTTTGAATAGATGTTTTATTTTTCTGTTTGGGGGACAGAAAACAAGAAGTGGAATTGCTGGGTCATACGGGTGAATTGGTATTACTATTTAGCGTAATCTCTTTATATTTTGTTCTGGGGCGGTGCTAAGCTCAGTCAGCTATGCACAGGACTTACACTGTGCTCAGAGATCTCTCTTACTTGCACTCAGGGGACCATAATCAGTTTCTTGGATAAAACCTGGGTCCTCTACATGCAAGACAAATGCCCTACCTGGTATACTTTTTCTTCAGTCATATGTTTTGCATGAAAGTGGACCCACATGGCATTTCCACAACAGTGAATGAGTTCAAACCCTGTTTTTAGTCTCTTTTTGCTATATGCCATCCTTACTAGTGTGAGATGATATTTCATTGTTGTTTTGATTGTATTTCCCTGGTAATAAGTAACAATGAGTATCTCTGTGTGTCTTCTTTGGGAAATGTTTGTTCAGATTCTTTCCCCCATTATTTGATGGAATTATTATCTTTTTGTTGTTGTTGAGCTTTGTGAGTACATTATATATTTTGAATATTTGTCCTTTAGTTGGTATATTTTGTGCAATTATATTCTCACAAGTCAGTAGAGCGTCTCTAAATTTTACCCCAGGTTTCCTTTGCCATGCAAAAATGTTTTTAACTTATGTGGTTCCATTTTTTAAAAAAAATATTGTTATCACCACTAGAGTTAAGCCATTGAAAACAATCTGAGGTTCATATCTTGAAGAGTCTTTTTTAATATGTTTCATAGATTCTGAGCTAATCTCAGTGTCTTTAATGCACTTTGATCTTTGTCAATGATGAGATACAGATCCAGTTTCTTTTTTTAATGTGACTATTCATAATTCGTTGAAGAACCTTCCTTGCTCTGCTTCATGAATTCAGTTACATTGTCACAGAGTAACTACCCATAAATCTGAGTGTTTTCTCTGTGTTATCAATTCTATTATCTTGGTCTGAGAGTCTATATTACCAAGTCACTACTCAAAAAAAAATTATAAAGGAGAATTTCTTAGAGCTGAGCACCGTATGCACCCACAACCAAGAATTCCAAATAGCATCAGCAGAAATAGACACAAATAAAACTACTTCAAAACACACAGTTATTAGACTAACAAGTTAAAGGCAAAGGCAGAAGCTCAAAGGCAGTGAAATAGTGAAATTTTAAAGTAACTTACACCCAAAACAAAACACTTAAGATTCAATGTAAATATATCAAGTGATGCCCTGTGGGTCAAAATAAAACTGAGATATACTATAAAGAAATTGTAAAAACTTCAACTATACCGAACACCTCACCAAGAATAGCTTACACAGGTTAATTTTCATTCATATTTATAGGAGTGATACAAATCTTCATGGATAAGCAAAACTTCAGAACGACGAGACCAATTTTGTAAGCAGCATTAGAGACTTTTAAAAAGTAGAAAAACCTCACATACACACATAATAACTTCAAAATAATTGCAATCTTGATATATCTACATTGAATAAAGTCCTGAAGGTCTCCCCATCCACTTTATTTAAAAAACTGGCTTACAAAGTTGTTCATAATGATTTGTTGCAGGAATAAGATCTTCAGGATTTTCTATCTGCTCCTGGAACTCATCTTAGAGATTGTATATGGTTTATGTTCACCATAGCAGTCTTTCTTCCCTTGATTTAATTTTAGTTTGAATTTTGCATTTCATTGTGGTCCTAAGCAATTCTTCATAGCCTGTGAGTATGGGGTGTAACTTTTCAAAAGCTTCACTGACATGTAGTTTTGCTTTCCATTCTTCTGTTATTGGTGGTTTGTTTCAGAAAGCAGACTGTGAGAACAATCTTTTATTCTGAAATAAGAGCTTCTTATCCCAATATCTAGTGTACATTGATGCTAACTCTAATTACTTCTCCACACCAGATGCTATGTTAACACTTACGCTATTTCATTTTTGTATCAACACAAAAATTTTTTCACAGTGAAATGACTTCTTTTGAAATACTCTAACAAACCTATTGAAATATTCCTAATTTCATTTAGTTGACGAAAAACTAAATTTAAAGAACCACAGAGAAGAAGTGGTAGAGTAGGATAAGAATTCAAGGTTATATGATCATGTATCTAACAAATTCAATAAGGACATCCAATAATCACAGACAATGCAGGAATATAGATACAACATTTTCCCAAAGTCAGCTGCAGTTACACTGACTTTCATAGTTAGATGATTATATTGGAATTAAAAAATAACAATTATTCCGGGTTGCTGATGGCAAGAAATGGAAACCTGGTGCTCTTCAATTTACAAATAAATATTGAACAATTTATAGCATGAGTAATTCAAAACAAAATATTTTTTGAAGAATGTGTAAAATAGCATCACTGTATCACTGTCTTCCCATTGTTCATCAATTTGCTCTAGTGGGCACTAGTAATATCTCCATAAGTCCTGTCACAAGCAAGTGTAACCCAATTAGAAATTAATCGTGTTTGCAGAATCTCATGATTCTTCACACAATCATGGAGGTGCTGAACCAGTCGGTTGTATTCTTCATCCATGCTCTTTTTTTATAGAATTCCTGCAGTTCCATATAGAATTTCTCAATTTCTTCTTCCTTGTATGTAGATGTTGGTGCATAGACAACAAAGATAGAAATTGCTGGCAGTGGGCCACATCTCTTCAAGTGTAATCATCTTAATCAGTTTGTTAGGCATTCAAATAAATCAATGTTCACGGCCAAGTTCATATTAACAATGACACCGATGCCACAGATGCCGAAAGAGAGAAGGACACAAAAGGACGCCTGTCTTCAAAACTCTCAAGCTCATTGCCAACATGGCAAGGCGTGAGTCTTAGGCAACCAAATGCTAACATCCAAGCTTGCAAAGCAGTGCAGAGAAGCATTAAAGGAAGACCTCAAAGAAAGAAGAGCAGAAATACTGGCTGATGCAGCGGAAGCCAGGAAAAGCATTCGCAACACCGGCCTGTCCTTCACCAACTATAAGACCAAGATGACTGCCCTCCAACATCCTGATGGATCTATCACATCTTCCAGAAAGGCAATGGAGAAGATTATCCATGACTTCTACTCAGATCTCTTTGATAGCCACGTCCACCTGCCCACATACCAAATTCCGCAGGATGGATATGTCGTTCCCAACGTTCTCCCTTCTGAAATCTGACATGCCATTTTGTTGGTAAAGAAAAGGAACAGCACCAGGCCCACAAAGTCAGACCTGAACACCTGAAGAATCTGCCATCAGTACTCATCAACACACTGGCTCGGCTCTTCACATGCTACCTGTCAGAATGCAAGGAGCCCTCCCAATGGAAAACCAGCAGGACAGTTCTACTGTTCAAGAAGGGAGACATTCACGACATCGGCAACTATCGCCCCATCTGCCTGTTGTCCGTCATCTACAAGCTGTTTACACTAGTCATCCTGAACAGGATTGGCAGAACACTAGATGAAGGACAAACATGTGAGCAAGCAGGTTTCCGAAAGGATTCAACACAATCGACCATATCCACACAGTAACCAAGCTCATTGAGGTTTGTAGTGTACAAGATGCCGCTCTGTCTCACGTTCATTGATTTACAGAAAGCCTTTGATTCTGTGGAGACTGAAGCAGTCATCGAAGCCCTAGCCAAACAGGGTGTTCAAACCCAATACATCAAGATCCTACGTGAGCTCTATTACGGATTCACCACCAGGATCTCACCATTCTACAAAGAAGTGATCGTTGATGTCAAAAGAGGGGTTCGACAGGGTGATACCATTTCACCAAAACTCTTCAGCGCCACCCTCGAGAACATCATGTAACAATTAGAATGGGAAGGAATGGGAGTGAAGATAGATGGTCGGCAACTATACCACCTTTGCTTTGCTGATGACATCGTTCTAATAACATCAAACGTTAGCCAAACGGTAAAAATGCTGGCTGACTTCCGACCAAGAATGTGGAAAGATAGATCTACAGCTGATTCTAAAGAAAACTATGTTTATGAAAAATGAACTATTTTCCATAGGCCTTTTTGGCCATTCGAATTTCTTCCTTGGTGAAGTTTCTGTTCATTTCTTTCTCCCCATTTTTTGATGTGGTTGTTTGTTTTCTTCTTGTAAAGTTCTACCAGTGCCTGATATATCCTGGATATTAACCCCTTATCAGATGGGTATTGGGGTGAATATTCTTTCCCATTCTGTGGACTGCTTTTGTATCTTAGTCACTGTTTCTTTTGAGGTGCAGAAGCTTTTTAGTTTCATGTAGTCCCATATGTTTATGTTTCTTCTAGTTGCTCATCATCACTAATCATCAGATGCAAATCAAAACAACAATGAGATACCACTTTACACCACAGAGACTGGCACATATTCAAAAGAGCAAGAACAACAAGTGCTGGCGTGGATGTGGGGGAAAGGGGACACTCATCCATTGTTGGTGGGAATGCCGGCTGGTACAGCCTTTCTGGAAAACAATATGGACTTTCCTCCAAAGACTAGAAATTGAACTCCCATTTGACCCAGCCATACCACTCCTGGGAATCTACTCTGGGAAACCAAAAGTAATGCGCGGAAACATCATCCCTACTTTTATGTTCATAGCAGCATTATTCACAATAGCCAGAATCTGGAAGCAACCAGAGTGCCCGAAAATCGATGACTGGATAAAGAAGCTTTGGTACATCTACACAATGGAATACTATGCAGCTAGTTAGGAAAAATGAAGTTATAAAATTTGCCTATAAATGGATGGACATGGAGAAGATTATGTTGAGCGAAATTAGCCAGAAGGAGAGAGACAGATACAGAATGACTGCATTTATTTGCATGGCATAAATATATATGTACATATTATGATACCAATATCCAAGGTCAAGTGAAGCATATATCGGGAGGTCTTGTCAAAGGTGGAAATTATCACAAACGTGTGGGAGTCAGAGTTTAGGTAAGACAGAAAATGGAACAGGGTGCTATAATAGTCGAGGGTACTAATGCCAACCTAGAACTGGGCATTAAATAGAGGCAAAAGGATTCACATGACAACCTTTTAATGTATGTTTTGTAATCCATAGTCTGGAAGGGAAGGAAAAGAGAAAGAGAGAGAAAGGCAAAGAAATAAAGAACCTGCCATGGAGCAGGGCTGGGGAAGGGGGAGGGAAAGGGGATGTTGTTGGTGGGAGATGGGCACTGGTGGCAGGATGGGTGCTGGAACACTGTATGACCAAAACCAAACATGAACTTTTAATTGTATATCTTTTTATTTGTTGGAGATGGGCACTGGTGGAGGGGACGGGTGCTGAAACACTGTATGACCAAAACCCAAACATGAACTTTTTAATTGTATA
>JAJIBD010027796.1:0-52439 GCA_021461705.1 Cryptotis parvus
AGATCTAATAATTATAAATTATCTTCAAGCACTGATTTCAAACACATATCAGCAGGCATTAAATATGTAGATCAAACCCAGGATTAACAGCTGGGAAACAGGTGCCCTACTCTGAAGCCACATCTCCAGTGCATGAATATTTTGCTGCTGTTATTTTAGTACTCCAGCCAGTGGATTTGCTCTTGGTTTTGTACTCAGGGATCACTCCTGGCAGTGCCTGGGGGAACCACATGTGATGCCATCGATCAAACTCAGGTCGCTTTGTGTAGGGCAAGCTCCCTGCCTACTATACTATCTTTGTGGTTCCATTCAGCATGTGTGTGTGTGTGTGTGTGTGTGTGTGTTTTAGTAAAACATTTTATTTGGAGGCTTTTTACATTTTTTAAATATTTTATTATACTACCTTGGGATATACAATTACAAAGATGTTCATGTTTGGGTTTCAGTCATACAGTGTTCCAGCATCCATCCCTCCACCAGGGTCCATTTCCCACCACCAATGTCCCCGATTCCCTTCCCCCTCCCTAGTCTGTCTCTATGGCAGGTTCTTTATGTCTTTTTCTTCTCTCTTTCTCTCTTCTCTTACACATTGTGGATTGCAATACATACATTTAGAGGTAATCATGTGTATCTTTTTCCTGTATTCAATGCTCAGTTCTAGGCTGGTATTATCACTTTTGCCAGTTATTAGCACACTGTTGCCTTCTGTGTCTTACCTAACCTCTGACTCCCACACATTTGTGGTAGATTCCACCTTTGACAAGACCTCTTGATCTATGTTTTGCCTGACCTTGAATATTGGTATCATAGTGTTTTATATATATAAAACATATATAAATATATATATATATATATATATATATGTCATGCAAATAAATGCAGTCATTCTATATCTGTCTTTTTCTTTTTTTTTTTTTGTTTTTTTTTTTTGTTTTTTTTTTTTTTTTGCGGCTATACATGCTTTTTATTTTATTTTATTTTTTTTATTTTTTTTTTAATTAATTTTTTATTTTTACAATTACAAAGATATACAATTAAAAGTTCATATTTGGGTTTTGGTCGTACAGTGTAGCAGCACCCATCCCGCCACCAGTGCCCATCTCCCACCACCAACGTCCCCGGTTCCCTCCCCCTCCCCCCCCCCAGCCCCTCCTCCATGGCAGGTTCTTTATTTCTTTCCATTTCTCTATCTTTCTTTTTTCCTTCCTCTCCAGACTATGGATTACAAAACATACATTAAAGGGTTGTCATGTGTATCCTTTTGCCTCTATTTAATGCTCAGTTCTAGGTTGGCATTAGTACCCCTCACAATTGTTAGCACACTGTTCCATTTTCTGTCTTACCTAGCCTCTGCAGAGTCCCAACTCTTAACCATTGTGGTATGTTGCATTTTATGCACTGTGGACAAGTCTCATGCACTGGAGCCCAAGTTAGAGAGCTAACAGTTGGCCTTCACACATAGCAAGCAATTGTAATGGCACTACCATTTCACCAGGAACAAAGTCTCAAGTCACTACTCTGATGGCACCTTTGTACACACAGGATTCCATATGCTCAATTGACACTACACAGACTTTCTGAAGGATCAATTTGCTAGTTCCCGTGTATTTTCAATATCAGGCAGTCACACTGATAGATCTAATAATTATAAATTATCTTCAAGCACTGATTTCAAACACATATCAGCAGGCATTAAATATGTAGATCAAACCCAGGATTAACAGCTGGGAAACAGGTGCCCTACTCTGAAGCCACATCTCCAGTGCATGAATATTTTGCTGCTGTTATTTTAGTACTCCAGCCAGTGGATTTGCTCTTGGTTTTGTACTCAGGGATCACTCCTGGCAGTGCCTGGGGGAACCACATGTGATGCCATCGATCAAACTCAGGTCGCTTTGTGTAGGGCAAGCTCCCTGCCTACTATACTATCTTTGTGGTTCCATTCAGCATGTGTGTGTGTGTGTGTGTGTGTGTTGTTTTAGTAAAAACATTTTATTTGGAGGCTTTTTACATTTTTTAAATATTTTATTATACTACCTTGGGATATACAATTACAAAGATGTTCATGTTTGGGTTTCAGTCATACAGTGTTCCAGCATCCATCCCTCCACCAGGGTCCATTTCCCACCACCAATGTCCCCGATTCCCTTCCCCCTCCCCTAGTCTGTCTCTATGGCAGGTTCTTTATGTCTTTTTCTTCTCTCTTTCTCTCTTCTCTTACACATTGTGGATTGCAATACATACATTTAGAGGTAATCATGTGTATCTTTTTCCTGTATTCAATGCTCAGTTCTAGGCTGGTATTATCACTTTTGCCAGTTATTAGCACACTGTTGCCTTCTGTGTCTTACCTAACCTCTGACTCCCACACATTTGTGGTAGATTCCACCTTTGACAAGACCTCTTGATCTATGTTTTGCCTGACCTTGAATATTGGTATCATAGTGTTTTTATATATATAAAACATATATAAATATATATATATATATATATATATATATATATATATATGTCATGCAAATAAATGCAGTCATTCTATATCTGTCTTTTTCTTTCTGGCTAATTTCACTCAACATGAGCTTCTCCATGTCCATCCATTTATAGGCAAATTTCATAACTTCGTTTTTCCTAACAGCTGCATAGTATTCCATTGTGTAGATGTACCAAAGTTTCTTTATCCAGTCATCAGTTCTCGGGCACTCTGGTTGTTTCCAGATTCTGGCTATTGTAAAGAGTGCTGTTATGAAAATAAAGGTGCAGATGGTGTTTCCGCTGTGTGTCCTTGACTTCCCAGGGTACATTCCCAGGAGTGGTATGGCTAGGCCAAACGGGAGCTCGGTGTCTTGTCTTTGGAGAAATGCCCATATTGTTTTTCAAAAAGGCTGTACCAGTCAACATTCCCACCAACAATGGATGAGAGTCCCCTTTTCCCCGAATCCAAGCCAGCACTTGTTGTTCTTGCCCTTTTGGATATCAGCATGTGAGTTTTAAGTGACTATAAAAGTACTTCCTGTGAGATGACTAAAAAATCTACATTGTTGGATCTGAACACAGAGTCAGGAGCAATTTTATGCCATTGAATTAGTTGTTAAGAAAATATGGAAATGTAACAAGCCTGCACCTATGCTCAGGGTAAAGCAGTTAGGAGCAAGAAACAACAAACCTCCATAAAAGCAACTTTCTTGGCTCTCATTATGTCAGGGAAGTACCTGACCAGAGTTATGTCTCTCAGCCACGTGCTCTGAAGAATCCAAGCTGGATAAGATTAGCCGCATCCAGGAGTCCCAGGACCACCCCTAACCCATGCAACAGAATGAGAGGTTAAAGGCTACCATGACAGACTACACACCTAACCCATCAGGAAAATCCTGCAGCTGCTGGCTTACATGCAGGTCCATGGAATGGTATCAATCTGTAGGTATAGAAAGGCTGAAAACCAGAAAACTGCCAGTCTGTGAACCAGAATGGGGGGACAGATGCTAGGCTGAAGATACAAAAAAGATTGACAGGCTGGAGAGAGTCAGAGGTTTAGACACTGGCCTTGCATGCAGCAAACTCGGCTTGATCCCTGGCACCATATATGGTCCCCCCTAAGCACTGCCATGAGTAATCCCCTGAGCAAAGAGCCAAGAATAAGCCCCAAGATCAGCTGAGTATAGCCAAAAGACTAACAAAAAGACTGAACAACACAGAAGTGTGTGTGCAGAGCGCACAAGAGCTAAACTACAGAACATCAGGCATCAAGTTTTTCCTTTGAAAGGGACAGCAAGATACATCAGAAAGAGAAAGGGAAAGGTGGGGGGGCAGGAAAGATGGTTTCATACACGTGTAGGGAATATCCAAGCACATGTGTATTGGAGGCAGTTAAATGCAGAAGCCCAGTGCTCAAAATCTGGGCCAGAGATCTGTTTAGCAATCATGGAATCTCCATCTGCCCTTCTAGATCCAATGCCATTCTTTCCCCAAACTGTCACATGGCCTGAAGGCCGATTCTTTCTGTGCACCTCATAATGAGGCACCTCGTTTCCAGTCCTTGCCCTTGGCAGCTGGATGGACTCAGTCAATGGCAGACACTAGTAGATGAAAGGAGAAGAGGAGTGACAAGTTAAAACTATCTGTCTCCCTTGTTCTCTTTCTAACAGGCAGAGGTTTATACATATGGCCACAATTCCTACCTAGTGGCCCTCTCCCACAGAAAGAGCTTAAAGCCTATGCAATGGCTTTCATCAGTATTAGTAGAAGGGGTGCTTTCTCATTCCCTGATTCTTTTACCCTGTCCACAACAGCTTAGTAAACAGTTCAGGCATTAGAGTCCCTTCAACTAGAGTGTTTTGATTGATACAATACTAAGTCTTAAGTACTAAGGGGAAAACAGACCTCCAAAATGTGTTCTTGATGTGTGCAGTAGCCATCCTATGAAAGGAAATAGGAAACTGACAAGCTGCCACGATCACTCAAATCTCTGATGATATCATAGGGTAAAGTGCAGATCTAGTGAGGTTCACATGGAAAAAGGAAGATAATGATGACTGGTTTGTTTTGGGTTCACACATGGAGATGCTCAGGAATTACTCCTGGCTCTGCACTCAGGAATCACTCCTGGTGGTGCTCAAGGGACGCTATGGGATGCTGGGATTGAATTTGGGTCAGCTGCATGCAAGGCAACCACTCTACCCAATGTACTATTGCTCTGGCCCTGGAAGATAATGAGTTTGAAGACTGTGACACGGGTCAGGGCTGCTGCTTGTTCACTGTATCACTGTCTTCCCGTTCATCATCGATTTGCTGAGTGGGCACCAGTAACACCTCCATATGACCTGTCTCATGCAAGTAGAGCCCAAGGGCACCGGCTTGCTCCAGGAACATAGAGAGCCTCAAACCATTCCATCAGGTCATGGGAATGAGGTCTATAACTGTTACTGGTATTTGGCATATCAAATACAACACGGGTAGCTTGCCAGGCTCTGCCGTGCGGGTAGCATACTCTTGTAGTCATCTCTAAATCCAGCATTTATTGATGAACTGCAAGGCCGCGCGAGCCGGGCTGTGATAGGCTGGTCTGCTGGGTGGAGTTCTGACGAGAGGGAAGTCCGGATATGGAAAATGGAGGCCCTCAAGGAGTAGGGGGGTCGTCTGGCTTGTTGCGAGGCTCAGCTGGGGTGGTGGGCCAGGGCTAGAACCCGCCATCCCTCCCGGGCGCCTCGTGAGCAGCTGGGCACAGGGAGAGCCAGTAGCAGCTCTGCCCCATGTCTGTAAGTCTCTGCTTGTAATCTGTGGGAATGTACACAGAGGCAACAACAAATTGAAGTAACGGGTAGGAAATCCACAGTAGAAATAAAGGAGTTTAGCTAAACTGACAGGACCAAGGATCAAGTGGAGTTTAACGGTAAAGTTAGAGTGCTGATTAAACATGAAAGGGAGCAGTACGCTGAATTACAGATGCAGGAAAGAAATGAGACTAAGAATGATAAATTCCAAATTCAACTGACCTGAAAACAACAACATGGACCCCTCTGGGGAGACCCAATCACTCAATCCTCTCATAAAGACCCTTCCCAATGTCTCACAAGGGTATTTAACAATTACTTCTTCCCTATTTCTTCATCATGGAAGCTAATCCCAAAAGAAACCAGGAGAAAATCCAAAACCTAGTCTGACAAGAGACTAATTTTACACTAAAATTTCAGCAGGATTGTAACTATTTTAGCCAGCAAGAGTCTGGGGAACATAAAAGGAAGTATACTCAATGGATGTTAGACCAAGGAGAGATAAATAGAAGGTTTCAATTACATTTCTCATGGCCTCAGTACATACCATTCTACATACACAGTACATACCTTTCTACAGACTTTTCCTAGAGGAAACGGTAGCCATTCACCAGGGGAGGCTCTGAAGAAAGATTGATCATTGGAACAGGAAATGTAAAATCGTTTCAACAATTACTGGATATCATACCTCGGAAAGGCACTAACTGCTGGAGATCTAAATTGTGGTCCACCAGTAAGAGCATCCATCTACATTCCAAGAGGAGGCTAGAGATGAAAGCAGTCTTCCTGCCTCACAGTGGATTGAAGCCCATGCAAATGTGCACTGATGGAGGGATGGGCGCGGCAACGTTGTACGACTGAAACCCAATCATAAACAGCTTTCTAAATGTCTATTTCATGGTGCTACAATAAAAAATAATAAAAACTCTTTCTAAAAAGGGGGGGGGCTGAAGTGACAGCAAAGCGGGTAGGGCGTTTGCTTTGCACGCAACTGACCGGGGTTCAATTCCTGGCATCCCATGTGGTCCCTGAGCACCGCCAGGAGTAATTCCTGAGTGCAGAGTCAGGAGTAACCCCTGAACATTGCCGGGTGTTTTTTTTTTTTAATTTTTTAAAAAGACCATGGGGCGGTCCGAACCACATAGCTCATCAGAACCCACCCAAGAGGTGCTGATCACAAGACCAGCTTAGCAGAGTAGCCAAGTTCAAGCCGAGGTAGGCGGCTCTCAGGAGGTAGAAGTCACTGGGCATCCTTTGAGGTGGAGCTGGGGTGCCCATCCCCTCTCTGGCCCTCCGGGAGGTCTGGTGGCCCCGCCCATGAACTACCTCAGGGCCAGGGCAATCAGCGATCATGCAGAGACTCATGCACGGGGAAGATCTGACATATGGTTCTCCCTGAGTTGCCTGGCTGCAAGCGGCCGTGTCTACATCAAACTAGTGGAACCAGTCATGTTCTAGAATATATTACAATCCTGAACGTGTAAGAAATGGAATGAGGAGAGAGAGAGAAAGGAGATAAGCAACCTGCCATGGAGGCAGGCTGCAGAGGTTGGAGGGAGGTGGGGACATTGGTGATGGGGAATGAGACGGGTGAAGGGATGGGTGCTGAAACATTGTAGAACCAAAACTCAAACATGAACATTTTGTAATTTTATATCTAACTGGTATAATGAAATATTTTTTTAAAGGCCATGGAATAGAATGACTGCATTTATTTGGGGATATAAAATAGTTTGATACCAATATCCAAGGACAGGCAAAATATGGATCAAGAGGTCTTGTCAATGGGTGGAATCTACTACAAGTGTGTGGGAGTCAGAGGTTAGGGAAACGGAGAAGGGAACAAAGTACTAACAATTGTTGGAAATTATAATACCAGCCTAGAACTGAGCATTGAATATAAGCAAAGGGATACACATGATAACCTCTAAATGTATGTATTGCAAGCTACAATGTATAAGAGGAGAGAGAGAGAGAGACTGAGAGAGAGAGAGAGAGAGAGAGAGAGAGAGAGAGAGAGAGAGAGAAGTGAGGTGAAGTATCTGTCATAAAGGCAGGCCGGGGGGAGAGAGAAATTAGGGGACATTGGTGGTGGGAAATGGGCACTGGTGGAGGGATGGGTGCGGCTGAAACCCAAACATGAACATCTGTGTAATTGTAGATAATTGTAATTGTGAGATATCATATTGGTATAATTAAAAAAAATTAAAAAATAAATAAAAAAGACCATGGACCCATACTATGATAATGTCTCTAGTCCTAGAATTTTCCTAGAAATAGACATATACAATAGCAACGAGTCAAATCTCCCTGTCCTATGTAATAAAGGCTATTATGGTATAAAGAGCCTTGAAGAAGCCCATGGAACTCCCCCTTCCCTCTTCCTATTCTTAAATAAAATCTAAATCAGAACCACATCCCTGAGAAAAGTTCAGAATCAGTATTATTATCAAAAAAGTTGAATGACGCAGGAGTGTTAGTTATTCCTGCTGCATCTGTATTCAGCTTGCCTGTTTACCTGGACCGAATCAGAAAGAGTTCAGAACCTGGCTATGGGTTACCATAAATGTGATCAGACAGTAATGCCAGCAGAGCTATGATACTAAATGTGGTATTTTTTTTTTTGTGAGGAAAAAAAATTGCATAACCACAGATGATCTGGTAAACAACTACTGCCAGTAAATGCTTTCCTTCCAATTGACATCATTATAGACAATGACAGGCAGCTCGCCATCGAAGTGACAGGAATGGCAATAGAGCTTCGCCGCTTCATCTGACTCCATGCCCCACTGTCGTAACATCATCCGGAAGGATTTAATAGTATCAGCACTGTAAAGATCACCACACTGGCTCATCATTCTGATGGCATGACGTGAACAGTGCCATAGGAACAGAAAAGAGCGAGCACTCAGAACCACTTTCTAGGACACACACAAAAGTCAGAGGACAATGTATGAAATCCAGGATGGCTCAATCGATGGTTTCTATGGCACTAGAAGTGAGGCAGGTTAGCTTGTTTCAAGTGAGAGTAATCACTGCATGTCACCTTTATCTACTGAGATAGGGACAGAAAATAATTGCTGAGTTTCATATCCAGGTAACCCATGAGGCTGACAATTTCTACTGGCAGGAAAGAAATTTCTATTGATCCAGGAAAAGAATCTAGAGCTATCCTAACCCTTGAGCATATGCATGTACACACCCTAGTATTGGAAATGACACGGAAAACGAATGGATAGGGAAACTTTGATTCACACACAGCAAAGGAACTTCATGGGCAGTAGCAAGTGGATGATGTGCTACTCAGGGACTTGTAAGGAACAAGGTGGGAAAACTAAGTTTTAACAAAGTGGAATGGGAAGAGGAGGGAGTGCAGAACAAAGTGGAAGACCTTTCAATTCAGCACATCATGTGAAAATATTTGTGTTCTATTTATATGCTGACCAAAGATCAACCATTAGAGAAAGGTTCCTCGTAACCGGTGTTCAAGCTGGCCTGTGGTAAAGACGTCAATCAGCTTCCTGCTCCTCTGGCTGCAGAGTTGACTAGCAGCCAAGAGAGTAAGAGTGGAGGGCAATAATGGAGTGACGATCCGGCTTTCCTTTCACTAAGACTTGATCCAGCTACTGCAGGCACTAACTGTCCAGTCTCAACAGCAAAGATCTCTACCGAGTTCCAGTCAAGTGCTACCCCCGAGCATCAGACAGTGACCTGGGCAAGACTCTGGCTTCTATGAAGACAGATTTGCTTTGTGTGCCTGAAATGTCTCGACCAGAGACAGTGTATCTGACTACGGTGTATCTCATTCAGAATCCACACAATCCTACACAACATCAGAATCCTACAGAATCCTACACAACATCAATCACTACAAAATACAAGGGGGACAAATCATTCATAACATAACAGAATTCTCTGTTTTACCACACATCCTTTCACCTCGAAGCAGCTGCTTGACAGAACAGTGAAATGGCTATGAAGGTATTAGATACGGCAATTGGTCTGTAAGATGCAATGCTGTGTTAAATCAGCAGCCAACAGATTGTGCTGTTCTCACAGAGGCAAGAAGATACACAGAAGTCTGAGAGAGATCACACTTGTTTACCTCAATTAAAAAATAAAAGCTAAAATCATGTTAGAAATGAAAAGTCTACTGTGGAAAAAAAAATCACAGCTAAAATCACCAGCATCGATAAGAGATTGAGTTAATAGGTGACAGAGCTAGGCTTCAAATACAAATTGCTGACTCCAAGAATCTATATACTTGCCTGCTTTCAATACTGTATCTTTAGTAAGGTTTCCCTTTGCTGTTCCTCAAATCAAACCAGCAACTATTTAGAAGCTAAGCTATTAACAAGTCAAATTACACATGCTAATCTAGTTGCTATTCTCAAGGGCCCCCTGGAAAGAAAAAGCTGAAATCAGAGCATACATTTATGAAGCAAAGTCAGGATCAGCTTCAGATCAAAGTCAGAAGTGGCGTGACTTGAGGCCTTTCACCCATCACTGCTTTATGTCTTGACATGCTCTAAAAGAGATTCTGGAAAGCAATGAAGAAGTTCATCAACATTTTTCTTTGGGGGAGGGAATCCTAGCAATAGTCAGGGTTTACTCACTTCTGGCTCTGCACTCAGGGATCACCCCTGGCAGGATTAGGGGACCATATGGAGTATCAGGTATCAAAACCAGGTGGGCCTTATGCAAGGCAAGCTCTCTCTACCTGCTGTACTATCCCTTCAGCCTCAATTATACAACATTTTTAAGTGGTTGGAAAAGTAATGCTGCTATTAAAGAGTGCTTATTCTATAAAAGTTAAGCAATTTAAGGCCGGAGAGATAGTACAGCAGGTAAGGCGCTTTTCATGTGCTCAACCTGGGTTCAACCCACAGCATCCCATACGGTCCCTGACCACTGACAGGAGCAATTCCTAAGTATACAGCCAGTAATAAGCTCTGAGTATTGCTGGATTTGGCCCAAAAACTTAAAAATAAAAACTAAAGCAATTTAGTTTGCTTTTTTTTTTTTTTTTTTTTGGGTCACACCGAGATGCTCAGGGGTTTACTCCTGGCTCTGAACCGAAGAATTACTCCTGATGGTGCTTGGGGGACCATATGGGATGCCGGGGATTAAAGCCAGGTTGGTCGCGTGTAAGGCAAATGCCCTCCCCACTGGACTATGGCTCCGGCCCCCATTTTAAATTTTCTTTTTTGGTTGGGGGACACCCCTGGCGGTGCTCAGAGTTTACTCCTGACCCTGCATCAAGGATCACTCCTGGTGGAGCTCAGGAGACTGTATCAAACCGAGACTGGCCATGTCCACTGTACTATCCCTCCAACCCTAGACTTAAATTCTACCAAATCATCTTCTCTCGGCAGTTATATCAGTCAAGACAAAGACTGATATAAGAACCCCACAATTTGGGGGGGAAAAACAAAAGCATTAAATAATTTAAGTGGTAATATAAGTTGGAACTTTGGAGGAAGTTCATAGGTATACAGGGCTTATCAAACGAGGAAGAAGCGAAGATTTTATCTTCACTCTGCTAGAGTCACAAGGCAATATTGTATTAGTTTCCAGGGTAGGTGCCTTGCTGGTGGTGCATCACCTGGCTCTAATCAGATCAATTTCAGTTCTAACCCAGCATAGAAATAACCTAACATCCAGCTAGTGAACTGACTAAGGTAAATCCAAAAAGACAGGAAGAAGTGGATCAGAAGAGAACGAAAGTTTCAGAGGCCAGGCAGAGCTTAGGAGGACACTAAATTGCAAAGATTTATATTACATTTATAGGCTTCTTTCTCATCAAGTGAACACTAGAAACTTTAAAAATCCTTTTGGCTGTCACAACTGGGGGTTTGTTAGTGGCTGTATGCTAAGGATGAGGTTCCCTATCATGCAACAGCCTGATACCAATACTATTCCCATATGTATGTTGCAATAAGCAATATAATTAGTACAGGCTAAGGAAGTTGGCATGGGGTCTTTAGTGGAAGTAGGGGTACAATGGTGGTCGGATTGGTGTTGAATGATGAATGCTTATAACAACTGTACTATGAAAAACTTTGTACTTTGTAAATGACAGTGTTTATAGTTTAAAAAGAAAAGAGTATATTTTAAAAAGGGCACTTAGAGACTTGCAGACATGGGGCAGAGCTGCTACTGGCTCTCCCTGTGACCAGCCGCTCATGAGGCGCCCGGGAGGGATGGTGGGTTCTAGCCCTGGCCCACTATCCCAGCAGAGCCTCGCAACAAGCCAGAAGACCCCCCACTCCATGAGGGCCTCCATTTTCCACATCCGGACTTCTCTCTCATCAGACCTCCACCCAGCAGACCAGCCTATCAGCGCCCGGCTCATCGAAGTTCCACCCTGCAGCAGTCTTTCTTAAATCCGGCTCAGGTATGCCGGTCCAGAGACTTGCAGACATGGGACAGAGCTGCTACTGGCTCTCCCTGTGACCAGCCGCTCATGAGGCGCCCGGGAGGGATGGTGGGTTCTAGCCCTGGCCCACCATCCCAGCAGAGCCTTGCAACAAGCCAGAAGACCCCCACTCCATGAGGGCCTCCATTTTCCACATCCAGTCTTCTCTCGTCAGACCTCCACCCAGCAGACCAGCCTATCAGCGCCCGGCTCACGAGCCGCTGCGGCTGCACGGTTCATCAATAAATGCTGGACTTAGAGGTGCCTACAAGAGTATGCTACCTGCACGGCAGAGCCTGGCAAGCTACCCGTGTTGTATTTGATATATGCCAAATACCAGTAACAATTATAGACCTCATTCCAGAATGGATTGGGGCTCTTTATGTTCCTGGAGCAAGCAGATGCCTTGGGCTCTACTAGCATGAGACAGGACATATGGAGATGTTACTGGGGCCCGCTCGAGCAAATCGATGATGAACGGGAAGACAGTGACAGTGACAGTGATATAGACTTTTTAATTGTTGGGGGTACTGTAAAAAGTAGATGTAAAAGTCTGTAATAGAAAACTAAAAAAAAATTATGTCCAGGCAATCTTGTTGGAAAATATTGTTTAAAGAAAATGGATATTTTCCAGGATATATCAGGTACTGGTACAACTATATAAGAAGAAAACAGCCAACCCCATTAAAAAAAATGGGGAGAAGAGATGAACAAAAACTTTGACAAGGAAGAAATTCGAATGACCAAAAGGCATATGAAAAAAGGTCATTATAGGGGCCAGAGCGATAGCCCAGCAACTATGGACATAATTATTACAAATCTTTGCAGTTGTAATACTGCAACTATGGACATAATTATTACAAATTTTTGCAACCACTGACAAACTCCTCTTTTTGAGGAAGGGCATTTGCCTTGCACGCGGCCAGCTCATGCCAGCCCGGGTTCAATCCCCGGCATCCCATATGGTCCCCCGAGCACCACCAGGAGTAATTCCTGAGTGCCGAGCCAGGAGAACCCCTGAGCATTGCCGGGTGTGATCCATAAAAAGCAAAAGAAAAAAAAAATGCTCATCCTCACTAATCATCAGAGAGAGGCAAATCAAAACAACAATGAGATATCACCTTACACCACAGAGACTGGCCCATACCCAAAAGGGTAAAAACAACAAGTGCTGGCGTGGATGATGATCCAAAAGACTCACAGACATGGGGCAGAGCTGCCACCGGCTCTCCCTGTGCCCAGCCGCTCACGAGGCACCGGGGAGGGATGGCGGGTTCTAGCCCTGGCCCGCCACCCCAGCAGAGCCTCACAAGGAGCTAGGACAACCCCCTACTCCATGAGGGCCACCATTTTCCACATCCGACTTCCCTCTCGTCAGAACGCCACCCAGCAGAAGAGCCTATCACAGCCCGGCTTGCACGGCTACAATCGGCCACGCGGTTCATCAATAAATGATGGAGATCAGAGGTGACTGCAAGAGTATGCCACCCACATGGCAGAGCCTGGCAAGCTACTCGTGTCGTATTTGATATGCCAAATACCAGTCACAATTATATAACTCAATCCCATGACCTGATGGAATGGTTTGAGGCTCTTTATTTCCTGGAGTAAGCAGAGGCCCTTTGGGCTCTATTAGCATGAGACAGGACATATGGAGATGTTACTGGTGCCCACTCGAGCAAATCAATGATGAATGGGAAGACAGTGATAGAGTGATCCCCCAGGTCCCCCGCAAAAGGGACACACATGTAGATATTCCAAGAGTACTTGGCCATGTTGAATCAACCATAATGTAATCAGTTCTCCTAGTTGAAAGCGACATGCCAGTGACCCTCTGGGCAAACTGATGTGTCTCTGATTCTAAAGGTAAAGCCAAAGTGAATTATTCTGATGGATTTGGGACCTTAATGGGATCTAGAGTCTGGAATCAGCCGGCTATATATTCATGGTAAGAAGTATTAATGCCTTTCTCTATAAACTGCATTCTGAACTGCTTTCTGGTTCAGAGATGCAGCCCCTTCCGACTCTATAGGGAGATCCTATCTCAGGGAGTCAGCTCTGGCATTGTAGAGCCAAAGGGCCCAACTGAAGATCTGCTTTTCAATATGGTCATTTACCTGGCTTCCTCTCTAGAAAGGTCAGCCCATGAGGGGCTGGGCTACAAGTTTTTGGTGGGCTCCTATCTATAGGTTAAAACAGGAGAAAAGAAGAAAGGGCTTTTTGACCATTTTGGCTCCTCTTTGCTCTCTTCTCCTCTGACCTTCTCTCTTCCTTGTTGGGCCTTAGTATGTGGTAGTGACCGTCTTGGCCGAGGATTCTAAACTTACACATAGCTGGGGTCCAGCTAGGAACCTAAAGTCTGGGGTTTTCCTATTGTTGGACTGTATACCAGAACAAGTGTGAGTAAAGCCTGTTGAAACTTTGCTGGATTCTCACATCTTTCTCCGTCTGCTGGTCGCAAATCCCCCTGGGAAGATGGGGATTCCCAGTACCTGCTCCTGGATTTTGTCGGGCACCCAGCATACCCCGACAGATATTAAGGCAATTTTTAAAAATTGAGGTAAAACCTAGAACTGAGCATTAAATAGAGGCAAAAAGATACACATGACAACCCTTTAATGTATGTTCTGTAATCCATAGTCTAGAGGGGAAGGAAAAGAGAAAGAGAGAGAAAACAGAAAGAAATAAAGAACCTGCCATGGAGCAGGGCTGGGGAAGGGGGAGGGAACCGGGGACATTGGTGGTGGGAGATGGGCACCGGTGGCGGGATGGGTGCTGGAACACTGTATGACCAAAAACCAAATATGAACTTTTTAATTGTATATCTTTGTAATTGTAAAAATAAAAAATTAAAAAAATTGATACATCTACACAATGGAATACTATGTAGCTGTTAGGACAAACAAAGTTTTGAAATTTGCCTGTAAATGGATGAACATGGAGAGGATCATGCTGAGTGAAATTAGTCAGTGGGTAAAGGACAGATGCAGAATGACTGCATTTATTTGTGGGATATAAAAAATTAGCATGATACAAATATCCAAGGCCAGACAAAACATGGATCAGGAGGTTTTGTCAGTGGATGGAGCCTACTGCAAATGTGTGGGAGTCAGGGGTTAGCTAAGACAGAAAAAGGAACAGTAAAAAAAAAAAAAATTGAGGTAAGTTTATAATACTACACAGGTTTCTAATAGTTCCCATATCAATTTAAAAAAATACATGTGTGTGAGGATATGCGTAGTACGTATGCATACGTAGCTATCTGATGCGTAGTCAATATGCCAAAACCAGTAATAAAAAATGTTCATCTTCCTGACCATGAAAGAGCCCTTAATACGGCAGCAGTAAGAAGGATGAACAAGGAGGGCCTGATAAAATTTCCACACGGTAACCAAGCTCATTGAATTTTTTAGGGAGTTCAAGATGCCGCTCTGTCTCACATTCATTGTAAAGAAAGCCTTGATTCTGTGGAGACTGAAGCGGTCATCGAAGCCCTAGCCAAACAGAACGCTTCAAACCCAATACATCAAGATCCTTCGTGAGCTGTATTACGGATTCACCACCAGGATCTCACCATTCTACAAAGAAGTGATCATCGATGTCAAAAGAGGGGGTTCAGCAGGGTGATACCATTTCACCAAAACTTTTCAGTGCCACCCTCGAGAACATCATGCAACAATTAGAATGGGAAGGAATGGGAGTGAAGATAGATGGTCGGTAACTAAACCACCTCCGCTTCGCTGATGACATCGTTCTAATAACACCAAACATTAGCCAAGCGGCACAAATGCTGGCTGATTCGACCGAGAATGTGGAAAGATAGGTCTACAGCTGAATCTCAACAAAACTATGTTCATGAAAAATGAACTAGTTCCAGAGGCCCCATTCACTCTCAATGGAACAAACATCTCTGAATGCAGCAGTTATTCGTACCTAGGTCGAGAAGTCAACATGATGAATGACCTAAAAAGCTGAGCTGCGCAGGAGGAAGAGAGCCACACAGAATGCCTTCAAAAGCACTGAAGAAATAGCTAAAAAGACAAAAAGAACCTCCGGCTCCGGGCACATCTCTCTCTCTTTTTTTTTTTTTTTTGGGTCACACCCAGCGATGCTCAGAGTTACCTCCTGGATCTGCACTCAGGAATTACTCCAGGCGGTGCTCGGGGGACCATATGGGATGCCGGGGATGGAACCCTGGCCGGCACAGGCCGGCTGTGTGCAAGGCAAACGCCCTACCCGGGCTGGGCTATCGCCTCTGGGCACATCTCTTTGACTCCACCGCTCTCCCTGCATTAACATACGCCTCAGAGACCTGGGCCCTACAAAAGCAGGATGAGAATGCTATTTGTGTCTCTCAAAGAGGAATCGAAAGAGCTATACTTGGAATATCACGCCTTACTCAAGTGAAAGAAGGAACCCGGAGCTCTGACCTCCCTCGCTGTTCCAGAGTCAGGGACGCTGTCCCATTTGCCAAGGCATCGAAAACCTGTCAAAAGAGGGGCTGGACATGTAATGCGATTTGGAGATGACTGCTGGACTAGAGCCATTACCAACTGGATCCCACGGGATGTCAAAAGATCACGTGGTCGCCCACCTACAAGATGGTCAGCCTTCTTCATCAAGACCCTGAACGAACGGTTTGAGGCTCTTTCGTATTCCTGAAGCAACCACGACATGACCCCATCGGGGGCACTGGCACATGATAGGGTCTTGTTACTGGCACCCGCTCAAGCAAATCGATGAATAACAGGATTCAAGTGATCAAGTGAGGAGATATAACTTGTGTATATATATACACACATGGGATAGATATACTCCATGTGAGTATACATACATACATGCATACATACATACATACATACATACATACATACACATATATTATATACTCACACACATATTTGTATCACTTGTCTTCCCGTTGTTTATAGATTTGCTCAAGCAGGCACCAGTAACATCTCCATACTTCCTGTCACGTGCTAGTGTAGCCCAAGGGCATCTGCTCACTCCAGGAATATGAATAGCCAGCCTCAAACTATTTGGCAAGGTTATGGGAATGAGGTCTATAATTGTTACTGGTTTTTTGGCCTATCAAATACAATCCGGATAGCTTGGCAGGCTCTTCCGTGCAGGTGGGATACTCTCAGTAGTAGGCTCACAGTTCACGGTCAATATCCATTTTAATATTGTCAGGGTTTATTGCTGGCTGTGCACTCAGACTCACAACTGGTGGTGCTCTGGGGGACAACACATGATGTGGGGGACGGCGCCTGGTCGGCTTCATTCAAGGCAAGTATTGCGTGATTATACTCTCTATCCATCCCACAAAAAGAAAGCACATTTTCTAAAGTAATTTCAAAGATATTTAAGTTAATGACCTTCAGCATCCAATTTAACCAAGAAGTGGGTTTTATGAACTACATGTACACATGCTGAGAGACAGAACTGAAAGTGAGACCTAAATTCATTAAATAATATCTTTATCTAAAATCTAAAGTTATTTTAGACAGGATTGTACTAACAACCTTAATCAGATTAACTAACATAAAGCACAAAACTAAAGAACAGACTCAAAAACACTCTAACCCCCAAAATTTAAAGTCACAAAGTGCTGACGGAAGACCTGGAAATAAGAGTTGACATAAGAATTAAGATAAACAGTACTTAGGGGCCTGAGCGACAGCACAGCAGGTAGGGCATTTGCCTTGCACACAGCCGACCTGGGTTCGATCCCTGGTGTCCCATACAGTCCCTGAGGGAGTAATTCCTGAGCGAAGAGCCAGGAGTAACCCCTGAGCATTGCCTGGGAGATAAACAGTACGAGGAGGCATTTATGATTGACCTTTTATAGGTGAAGTGTGCACAGTCCTTAAATAATCTTTGGCACAAGGCAAAAACGTTTACTCTTATTTACGACTAAAATATTAGTTTTGGGGGAAACTGGGTCCCACCAGATGATGCTCAGTAGTTACCCCCAGCACACTGCTTGGGGCACGCTGCCCTCCCTGAAGTGCGTGGTGGAATCAAGCAGTGCCTGGATGGAATCCGGTCTCCCGCTGCAAAGCATATGCAGGAGTCCTTGGAGCTATCTCCCTGGACCCAAAAAATATTATTCTTTCTAATAATGCGAGGATATGTAAACATCTTAAAATGCCTTGATTTTAATACATTTAATTAAACAAATTTATCACACTAAAAGTTAAATGTCAAAAAGTCATATAAATTAATTAGAACACAGAGCTGGAGCAATAGTACAGCGGGTAGGATATTTGTCTTACACACGGCTGACCCAGGTTTGATCCCCGGCATCCCATATGGTCTCTTGAGCATGGCCAGGAGTAACCCCTGAGCATCGCTGCGTATGACCCAAAAAAGCAAATAAGTAAGTTCATTTTTTACAAGTAGCTGCCCAGTTTTCCCAGCACCATTTGTTGAAGAGGCTTTCTTTGCTCCACTTAATAATTTTGCTCCTTTATCGAAGATTAAGTGATTGTATATTTGAGAGTGTATTTCAGGATATATATGTATTCTAATACATATATGTATTTTTAAATATAGGGGATATATATACATACACACCATGTGTGTATATATACCTTATGTATAGTATATATTATGTATAATATATACATGTATGTATATGTATAATATATAACATATTTCCTCAAATTCTTAATGAAAGAATGAGGGAAAAGTGTACTTTTATTAGCAACTAAGGTACTAAAACACAAATGTGGCAATAACATCTAAGGTTGTTTTTTTTTTAATTTGAAAATGTATAAAGTGGGCCGAAGAGACAGTACAGCTTGCAGGGTCTGCATGCCTTATATGCAACTGACCTGGATTCAATCCACAATGTCCCTCTCAGTTACACCCGAGTGACTCCCTGAGCACCGCCAAGTGTGGGCCCCAAAACAAAAAACTTAAACGTTACGCTTGATGCCACTTTAGGCATGGTGAAAAAGAAAAAATCAAATTGTATTATGGAAACAAAAAAATATAGATTTTTAAATCAAAACAAAAATTATTTCTGTAATTTTTATTTCATTGCACACTAGGGAGATATTCATAGCAGATACCTATTTTTTTAGAAAGTATATACAAAGGAATACAAGCAGTGAATTTTTTTGAAACTGTTATTTCCTAAATTCTATTAAAGGCTATCAATTGACAATATTTAGTGCTCTTGGAATATATGCCTGTAATAGATGTCTGAAACTGTGAAGGACTTCAGTCTTCGTCGTTGAGTCCATTCTAGAAATCTGAAATCTGAGACGTGTTACGTGACTTATTTAAGGTCACAGGTTAGCAATGGAACTGAAACCAGAACGGAAAATTCACTCACTGTATTTGTATATGGATGCTTTTACTTGATAGATCAACTGTAAAAATAATTTCATTGATAATAAATAAATAGTTGGGCCTTTCGTTTTTTTGTTTTTGCTTTTTGGGTTACACCCAGCAATGCTCAGGCATTACTCCTGGCTGTACACTCAGGAATTACTTCTGGCGGTGTTCAGGGGATCATATGGGATTCCAGGGTCGAACCTGGGTTGGCCTCATGCAAGGAAAATGTCCTCCCTGCTGCACTATCACTCAGGCCCCAATAGTTGGGCCTTTAAATCTTGGTATTTTCTCGGTGCCACGAGGATGGTTTTGTCATCATTTTAAAAGGCTTGTTGATCAATTTTTCTATAACTTTTTAACTAATTTACATTTTCAGCTAGTTATTTAGAAATAATTGCAAATTTAGAGTGAATTTGAAAACATCCTAATGTTCAGCATTTAGAACTTGATAATCACTGTATCACTGTATCACTGTCTTCCCATTGTTCATCAATCTGCTCAAGTGGGCACTAGTAACATCTCCATAAGTCCTGTCACAAGCAAGTGTAATCCAAGGGCATCTGCTTGCTCCAGGGACAGGAAGAGGCCCAAAACCATTCTTCAGGTCATGGAACTAAGGTCCATAATTGTTACAAGTTTTTGGCATAACTAGACCTTGATAATAAATGAAAGAAATTCTGTTACTGTATGTCACATAGTTTTAATGCAGTTTTATTTGGAAAATGTAACTTAAGCTTGTTTAATTCTGTGAATGTCTTCCTGGTCACATTTTTACAATACCTGTGTAAATGTGTGTACTATTTCAGAACCCGGCTAATTTTTAAGTAGTTAGGGACTACCTTTACTACTTGAATAAAGAAAATTTTCAGGTATGTCCACTAATATGCTCTGACCATTTGAGTGTTTATGTAGATGTATCAAATATGTTGTAATATCCTTAGTAAACACCGCGCATTGGTTTTTTTTAGAGCTTCTAAAGGAATTATTATTTTTTTTTAGTGGTTCCTCAGATTTTATTTTTTTTTACTTTTTTTTAACATTTTATTATACCACCATGAGATATACAATTACAACGTTGTTCACGCTTGGGGGTTTCGGTCACAAAGTGTTCCAGCACCCCGCCCTCCACCAGTGCCCCTCAACCATCACCCATGTCCCCAATTCCCTCCCCCCTCCCACATCCTGCCTAAATGGCAGGTTCTTTATCTCCTCTCTCTCTCCCTCTCTCTCTCCTCTAAAGGAATTATTTTGAACGTGATTTTGACTTTCATAAAACATTTCAATTCACTTCTTAGGCCTTTTTATGAATAAAAAACTTTAAAAGGAATACTATATGTTTATATAGTATATATGTTTGTTGCCCTCAAGGTGTTGCAGGTGTGGCTGTGGTGCCTGGTTTTGTCAGCAGGTGGCAGACAGGAGACAGGCTTGTCTAGACCTAGGGCTCTGCCCTGTGGGCCCTGGATGGTTGATGGTCTGACATAGAAAAGATGGGGCCCCCTTGGTGAACCCAGAACCACAGCAGAGCCTGGCAAGCTACCTGTGGTATATTCGATATGCCAAAATCAGTAACAATAATGAACCTCATTCCCCACGAATGGAATGGAGATGTTACTGGTGCCCGCTCGAGCAAATCGATGAACAACGAAAAGACAAGTGACAAGTGATTTTATAATTTTAATATATATATATATATATATATATATACACGTTAAAGAAGCATAGCTCTTTATATATCACGCCTCACTCAAGTGAAAGAAGGAATCCAGAGTTCCGACCTCCGTCGCTGTTCCAGAGTCAGGGACGCAGTCTCATTTGCCAAGGCATCGAAAATCAGATGGGCTGGACATGTAATGTGATTTGGAGACAACCGCTGGACTAGAGCCGTTACCGACTGGATTCAACGGGATGTCAAAAGATCACGTGGCTGCCCACCTACAAGATGGTCAGACTTCTTCGTCAAGACCCTGAATGAACGGTTTGAGGCTCTTCGTATTCCTGAAGCAACCAGATGCCATTGGGCTACACTGGCACATGATAGGGTCAAATGGAAATATTACTGGTGCCCACTCGAGCAAATCGATGAATAATGGGATGTCAAGTGATCAAGTATATATATACACATGTGTGTATATACATATACACACATGTGTATATATAGTACTCACTTTTTCCCCATTATAAGCAATTACTGGCCTGAATCTTTTAAATCTTTGTTTCAGAGAGTCTACATATTACATAAGGTCAGAAGAGTCTTCTGCTTTCACCTTTAAAACATAAGCAGGGGCCAGTGCAATAGTACAGTGGGTAGGGTGTTTGCCTTGCATGCAGCCAACCTGGATTCGATTCCCCAGCATGGCCACAGGTGATTCCTGAGTGCAAAATAGGAGTAAGTCCTGAGTATCAGAAGTGTGGCCCCAAAACATAAATAAGATATAAGCAAAGGGGCTAAGGATATGACTCAGTGATAGCACACACTCCATTTCATGTGTGAGGCCCAAGTTCAATCACACTGAAAAAGTAAAAATAAAAACATAAGCAGAAAAGTTTTGAATACACGTCTTTACTATATCACGAAGCTCATAAGATATTGATTAGTGAAGCTTACCCATGTTATAATGTATAGTTTTAAGTATCTGTATCCACTCTTAACTAATATGACAGAGAAAGCTATCAGTGTTTAACACCAAGTAACGAAGGAAAATTAAGAAGAAGTCTGTTCTAAAAGGAAGGAATCAGGGCCCGGAGCAATAGCCCAGGGGGTAGGGCGTTTGCCTTGCACACGGCTGGCCTGTGCAGGCCTGGGTTCGATCCCCGGCATCCCATATGGTCCACTGAGCACCGCCAGGAGTCATTCCTGAGTGCAGAGCCAGGAGAAACCCCTGAGCATTGCCGGGTGTGACCCCAAAAAACCAAATAAATAAATAAATAAATAAATAAAAATAAATAAAATAAAAAGGAAGGAATCAGACCTGGA
Source organism: Cryptotis parvus (assembly GCA_021461705.1). Taxonomy (NCBI): domain Eukaryota; kingdom Metazoa; phylum Chordata; class Mammalia; order Eulipotyphla; family Soricidae; genus Cryptotis; species Cryptotis parvus. The sequence continues at coordinate 22,010 of JAJIBD010027796.1, forward strand.
AAATCTACAAATTTTTTTCCACAGGGGGACAAGAATGGGCACCAAATATTGGAGACAATGTTCTCCAACAGAGGAAGCTAACAGAGCAGGTCAAAGAAGAAAAAATAAAAATCTACGAATGGGGCTGGAGTGATAGTACACAGGATAGGGCATTTGCCTTGCATGCAGCCGACCCAGGCTCCATCCTCGGCATCCCATATGATCCCCTGAGCATCGCCAGTTGTAATTCTCGAGTGCAGAGTCAGGAGTAATCCCTGAGCACAGCTGGGTATGACACAAAAAAGAAAAAAAAATCTACACACAGACCTAGACATGGGATAGATACTGATTAGGATAACAGGGAATGATCCAGAAAATAAGAAAAGGAACTGGGGTGAGGCAAGGGGCAATAATTATTCTTGAAAAAAGAATAGGCCAAATGGTTGGGTCTAGGGGCTGGAACCATAGCACAGCAGTTGGTGCTTGCCTTGCACATGATAAAACTGAGTCCCATCTCCTGCATCCACTATCGTCACCCAAGACTGCTGGGTGTGGGAGTCACCGGGAATTCTTCAGATGGAGCTGAGGTCGGCCCTTCCCTCTCCATTTTGTCTGAGCCCTGTGGCCCCACCCAGGAGCTGCCCTGGGGTGACCAGCCACAGCACTCAGAGCCTCAGACGCAGCTGGGGAACTGGAACTCGGCTCTCCTCTAGCTCAGCTGAACATGGGGCTTCCAGGAGGACAGTGGGTTTTGGGAGTGGGCCCATCACCACTGGGGAGTCTCGGAAGCAGCCAGATGAGACTCGCCCACCACATAAGCCGCCACTTTGGCTGTCCGGACGCTGCAGCACATCAGAGTCCGCCTGGGAGTGACGCTGACCTCAAGACCAGATTAACAGAGCAAGATGAGGGGCTGGAGCGATAGCCAGGCGGTGTAAGGCGTTTGCCTTGCACGCGCCGGCCTATGCCGGCCTGGGTTTGATCCCGGCATCCCATATGGTCCCCGAGCACCGCCAGGAGTAATTCCTGAGTGCAGAGCCAGGAGAAACCCCTGAGCATCGCCGGGTGTGACCTAAAAAGCAAAAAAAAAAAAAAAAAAAAACAGAGCAAGATGAGTTCCAGCCCAGCTGGGCAGCTCCCAGAGGTGGGAATCACCGGAAATTCATCAGATGGAGCTGGGGTCACCTCTTCCCCTCTCCGTTTTGTTTGAGCCGGTGCCCCACCCAGGAGCTACCCTGGGGTGACCAGCCATAGCATGCAGAGCCTCAGACGCAGCTGGGAGAGCTGGAACTTGGCTCTCCCCTGGCTCAGCTGACCATGGGGCCCCCAGGAGGACAGATGGGTTTTGAGTGTTGGCCCATCACCTCTGGGGGATCCCAGAAACAGCCGGATGAGACTCACCCACCACATTAGTGGCCATTTTCGCTGTCCAGATGCTGCAGCACATTAGAGCCCATCTGGGAGGGACGCTGACCTCAAGACCAGATTAACAGAGCAAAACGAGTTCGAGCCCAGGTAGGCAGCTCCCAGAAGCGGGAAACACTGGGAATTCATCAGATGGAGCTGGGGTAGCCCCTTCCCCTCTCTATTTTGTCTGAGCCGGGTAGCCGAGCTGCCCTGGGGCAACTAGCCATAGCATGCAGAGCCTCAGACGCAGCTGGGGGAACTGGAACTCGGCTCTCCCCTAGCTCAGCTGACCATGAGGCCCCCAGGAGGACAGATGGGTTTTGGGTGTTGGCCCATCACCTCTGGGGGGGTCTTGGAAGCAGCTGGATGGATGAGACTCATCCACCACATTAGCTGACATTTTTGCTATCCAGACACTGACCATGAGGCCCCTAAGTTGCACGGCCACTTGCGGCTACGCGGTCCATCAAACTAGTGGAAACAGTTATGTCCTTTAATGTACTGCATTCTACGATGTGTAGGAAAAGTAGGCGGGAGGGAGAGATAGAGAAGAGAGAAAAGATATACAGAACCCGCCAAGTAGTTGGGGTGCGGGAGTGGGGAGGGAGGTGGGGACAATGGTGATGGGAGATGGGTTTGGGTGGAGGGATGGGTGTTGGAACACTGTAGAACCAAAACTCGAGCATGAGCATATTGCAATTGTATGTCTAAAAGTGGTGTAATAAAATTTAAAAAAAAAAGACTGCTGGAAGTGATCCCTGAGCACAGAGCCAGGAGTAAATGCTGAGCACCACTGACCACTGGGCATGACCCCAAAACAAACAAAAGGTTGGGTTTTGTTTTAAACTACACTAAAAATAACTACTTTAAATATTCTTCCCCCAAATAGTCACTATTGAAAGTCTGTTGCAATAATAAAATTGTATCTACTATTTCCACCTCTCACAGTAACAGCTCTAAAAACACCCAATATGTTTCAATAGAAACAAAGCACATCTTTGTCCCATCTGTAAATTAAGTCAGTTGCAGAAGAGATTAAAAAAAGAAAAAACCCAACAGGATCTGCCAGGGGAAGATGCTCTGTAACCTCCCTCAGCCACCCACCCATCACATGATGAATCAGTTACAACTTTTCCTGTTTTCCTTCCTTACTAATATATCCTTCCTTTTATTCCTCCCACCCCCATCTTTCTGAAATCACAAAGCAGTCCTCGTTTTTTCCTAACTCTATTATCTCTTGAGACACCTTTTATAAAATCCTGTTTCTTGATAAAGTGATATAATAATTAAAATGTGCAAAATAAATAATGTAGAACAATCTGCATCCAATAATTTCATAAAAGTACCCAAAAGCCTCAGCAAAAGTTCTGAGAGTCTGTGGTTCCCTAAATCCAGCTTCATTTTAATTACAGGCATTTACGGGAAAGGGTGAGTGAGGAAATAGCAGTAAATGCTGACAGACATCTGCCTTCCAAAAGTATGGTCCAAACTGTCATGATACGTAGGACGGTTCTACACTTGCTCCACCTGATAACACCCTCCCTCTGGCTCCACAACCAAGGGCCCGGGGATGGATTACACTCAGTCCTCCTCAACCTCCAAGTCACGGTTTAGGATCTTGATCCCAAACGCCTTCCCAGAACCCAGTTTCCCAATCTTTTCCAATGAAACACATTTCTGAGATCGCTTTCAGGCAGAGGTGGAGAGAGAAGACCTCCTCCTAGAGGACCGTGTTGTGCACAGGGTTGACAAGCGGGTGGGTGATTAGATGAGGAGTGTGCAGCATTCGGGCGAATTCACACAGAACCAGCCATGTAAAAGGCTCTGGGAAGCCTTCCTGAGGCCTGGATGTTGGGGGAGAATTCAAATTAAGAAGCATCACACAAATAAACCCTAATCCCTAAAGATAACGATCTCTCTCATTTCTCCCAGTCTGATAGCTCTGCTTTCATCCCAACCCCCTTTCATTCCTTCTTCCCACAGTTGCCACTGTTTTTAAGCAAAACAAGACTGAGAATGGAACTCTTTTCTTTAACCGCCTTTTCAGGACTTGCCACTGCCCTCTGATCAAAATCCAAAATTTTTGCTAACAACCTGCATCTACGAACATGACCTGAACGTTTTCTGCCTGTCCAGCTACAGCACACAAGAGTCCTTTGTTCAAATGTGACTCCTTCCCACAAGCCTTCACTACCACCTGACTACCGTGCTTCTTCCTCCAATTCACCTTCGCTCATCCCTCTTCAGTTGGCATTTATTAACATCAATGACTGCATAGAGCTTGATCATTAAGAACCTCCCAGGCCTGGGGGCTGGAGAGACAGTAAAGGGTAGGATACCCCATATGATCCCCTGAGTGCAGAGCCAGGAGTTTGCCCTGAGCAAGGTCGGGTGTGGCCCCAAACCAAAACAAACAAAATATAAGGTCCTCCAAGTAGAACACAGAAGCTTTTTAAGTCAGGGCCAACCACTTAGCAGGGCCCCATACACATTTTGTTTCATTTATCCAAGTATCAGATGGAGAAAGGTGCTCAGGAATTTCAATTTTGACAGAGTTTGCATGCAAGTGAGATCTTCAAATTAAAGGTTGCCTCAGTATTCCTGTTCGTTCTTTAAACAGAACTATCACTGGCTTGCCGCTATTTCAGAGAGTTTACCTCTTCAAATATGCTGCAGTGCACAACCACACCAAGCTCGTGTCTTTCATCTGTCTCCTGAATCTTCAGTTTCTTCCTCACTACCGGATTAAGCCTAATAGTAAATGCTACCCTATCTTAGGTTATTCTCCCCCAAAATATAGGTTTACTTAAGAAATACTAACATAGTGCTTACCAAGTGCTCGGATATGAAATCAGTTTGTGCAAAAAACGTTTAATATTTGTATGAGTGATCGCATCTAATATAACACCCTTAGCAAAGGCTTTTTAAAAACAAAGAGAACCCAGTGTAAACACAGATGCTCAAACACTGTGATAAGGAAACAGTACTCCAAGGCAAATGTTTCCTTTCAAGATTTTTCTTTCAACAGTAAAACCTTACTGGTTAGCACATCAGGAGAAACTCCTGAAGGTTAAACATTACAATCCATTATATATTTAAATTATAGTACAATTTAAACAGATTATGGCACATTAGCTTCAAATCCTTACATTAGTCGTGTTAGTATAGCCTATCTAGTCAGCTAAAACTGTGATACTTGGAAAGATAATATGCAGAGTTTTAACTTCAAGATCTAACATTTCAAAAATTAGGACTTTATTTTATTATTTCCCCTCAAATTTCTGTTCTGTTAGAGGCTCAGGCAACAGCTCAAAGGGCTAGAGCACAGGCCTGGCACGAGAGCCTCTATCTGCACGGGTACCTCAAGCTCTCTCCCTGCCCGACTCCCAGCACCAGCAAGGAGCAGCCTGAGTACTGCAGGGTGTGGGCCCTAAAGCCAACACTAACTGAAAACCAAAAGCTGAACAAAGAAAGATCTTTCCAATCAACAGAAACTACATCGTCATCTCAGAATGGTAAGTTAAATTTGGACTATACTTGTAAATAGACTATACCTCAAAATCATGACCAAAAAAAAAAAGGAAGTTAAGCTATAGTACAGGAAAACCCTAGCTAGGTACGGGGCACAACAGGGGAGATGAAAACCTAAACTTAGACTGCAGAAACACCTACTCAAGTGTTGGAAGCAAATACAAAATTTATTAGGAAAAATAATACAAGTAAAATAAGAACTTTTACTCAATTGCAAAGATATGTTTGTATGAAAAATCAAGTGAAATATATTAAATCGAATGCTGATAGCAAATTTAAAACTGTAAGCTTCAAGAAATTTTAACGTTTTATATCTACACCTTCTCTGAATAGCTAAAAATGATGGTATTTATCTTCTCTTCATTGCCTGCAATATTATGAGCTATGAACTATCTTTTCTACTTCAAGCAAGGGAGAAAGGATGTTAAATTACTTTCTACAGATCAGAACGGGAAAAGAAAGTGAAATCCCATTCACTACAGAAAACAAAGCAGGGAAGAGAGTCCAAGAAACAACAAAATAGAGTTTGGAAATAAAACCCGGTAAGAAAATCCAAAGCTACCTATGCAAAGGTTTCCTGAATAAAGTTAGTGTGTGTCAGTTTGCATTATTTCCAGCCTGTTCATTTCTCTGGGTGTTGGGTATGTTGTCCTGCTTAGTCCTCTCCCTTTTATGAATCCAGATTTCAGTATATTCAGTTGTATCCTTTTTCATTTAGTACTGAGAGTCCCCTGATTTAATCGCCTTATTGTAGAAGTGATTTTGTGTGTGTGTTTGGCAGCCCCTGGCAGTGCTCAGGGATTACTCTCAGAGCTTATTCTTGGCTCTATGCTCAGGGATCATTGCTGGCAGGGTTTGAGCCACAGAGGGAACAGAGATCGGACCCAGGTCAGCCCCACGTAAGTAAGGCTAGCGCCTTAGCCACTGTACCACCTCTCCAGTTATTAGAAATGATTATTAAGGGTCAATATTTAAGGACTTAAAGACCTAAAGTTCACTTTTTTTTTTAAAGTAGTTAGTATCTAATTTTTTTCTCCAAAAGTAGCCGGGTCTAATCCTCTGCATGACAAAAATAAAGGAAAAAAATGAAACTGATAGGAGCCAGAGCCATAGCTCAGAGGGGGAGGGTTTTTGCCTTGTATGGAGCCAACCCTGTTTGATCCCCAGCATCCCATGTGATCCCCGAGCACTGCCAGGAGCAATTCCTGAGTATAGAGTCAGGAGTAACCCCTGAGCACTGTAGGGTATGACCCCCAAAAAAGCACAAAAGAAAGAGGAAAAAGAAGGGGAAAAGGGCTGGCAATAGACTCCTTGCTCTGCAGGTGTGGGCCCGGAGCGCCAGCAGCACACGCTCCCCTAAGATTGAGTAGAAGCAGCAGCTGCAGCTGGGTGTGCCCCACTTAGGCCCACAATAACCAGACTTTGTGTTTCATATGTAGCAATGTTGCCCAAAAAACTCAATTCATAGTAGACTGAAATATTTACTAAAACTCAGCAAGAGAAAGGAAAAATAACTGTTCAACTAAAGATATCTAGGTATGTGGGGTGGTGTGCCATGCGGCTGGAAACAGCAGGCCAAAACGTCCTCAGAATAAACAGGGAAAGGGAATTAGTTGTGTCTGAATTCCTGCCCACATGGGGAAAAGGAAAAGGAAAAGGACATTAATAAAAACAGAAAGAGAAACTTACTAGGCAACACTTGACTTGAAGCTAAAGCTCCCCATATGGGCATTCCCATTGAACTCTTGTCTTACTCTCATATTTATAAGCATGCACTGGAATCACTTTCTTATATGTAAGAAATTCAGACAGCAAAAAGTAGGTTTGAGATCATGTAAGAAAACTAAGAGCCAGGCTTCTTGTTCCTGATTTCATTCTGCAAACAAGGATGTGAAAACATTTGAAAGGGAGCATGTGGGATTGTGGGTGTACAGGAGGGAGTGAAATCAAAGAAAGCCTGAAGAAAGGGGGCTTAGCAACAGGAAGGTTCAGCAGATCTGCAAAACTGACATGAGAACTGTTAGTTGCTACTTGCAAGCAGGGTAAGAAGTAGAGGAGGGATTAACACTGTGTCAAGGTTGAGAGCCTGAGTAAACCAGGAAAACTAACTAGAAATGTGGGGTGGGGATAGCGGTACTAAATGGCGGTCAATTTGGCTTAAGGAATTATCAGCCCTCAGTGAAAATGTGTGCATAATACACGGTTAGCATCACTCACTAGAGACTGTTTCCAAGCACTTTGGACACAGCGATGAATACAACTACCAGGCACTGCTGCCCCTATGAATCTCACCCTCTAGTGCAGACAGAGAAGGTGAACGACTATTTAAAGAAATATACATCATGGAAGGGTTGCATGGAATTTTTTTCTCCTCTCTCCTCTCTCTCTCTCTCTCTCTCTCTCTCTCTCTCTCTCTCTCTCTCTCTCTCTCTCTCTCTCTCTCTCTCTCTCTCTCTCTCTCTCTCTCTCTCTCTCTCTCTCTCTCTCTCTCTCTCTCTCTCTCTCTCCCTTTTGGGTCACACCCAGCAAAGCACAGAGGTTACTCCTGGCTCTGCACTCAGAAATTACTCCTGGCGTCTCGGGGGACCATATGGGATGCCAGGGTTCAAACCTGGGATGGCCACATGCAAGGCAAACGCCCTTCCTGCTGTACTATCGCTCCAGCCCCTGGAATTTTAATTAAAAGGTCCTGAGTAAGATGAAAACATCTGAATAAATACCTAGAGGGGAGGGAGGAACTACACACACAGAGCCACAGAGCCAATACACAGTAAGAGGAGTCAGCAACTAACAGTATCTCAAAATAATTTCCGTCTAGGATGCTTTTGAAGTTAGCAGCAAATGCTATCTCTGTGGTGACCCAGTCATATTTCCGCAGACTAGCACTCGATATTCTACTTCCTAACTCCATCCGACCGTATCAAGTAAACCTGACCAGTAACAGTGATAATAAACTGCCTAGTAAGTCCTTTTGTTTATACTGCCCAACATGGGAGAAAGGATTGCACTTTAAAACAACAAAACCAAAGCACTGTTAGAACATGTTTGTACAAAGCCTGAAAAGACAATCATCTTGTTCTCAAAGCAATCATTGATGTAGCAACTTTGAGACTTGTGATTTAAATCAAAGGTGCTGAAGAATGATCATGAATCATGCAATTAAGCTACCAAGCAGGATGCTGCTGAGAAGAAAAAAAAAACATTCGCAGCTCCATAAAACTGTCAAAAATAAAAATAGTACTATTATAAAACTAAAAGTAATATGGCCCTTTGATTTTATAATCTGTTGCTCAGCAGCACTGAATTCTAAACTTTGTCATTTATTGCTTTTTGGGTCCTTCAGACTCATTCTCTATAAAGAGCAACTGGATAGATATTTCAGATTCCTTTCAAGTGGCAAGTAATGGTTCCGATGAAGTTTATTTATGTATGGCTTAACCTTGTATTTGCAATGGTGCAAATAAGCACCATCCACACACAGGTAACTTGAAAGTTCTGTATAGCGGTACGAGTCCATGCAGTTGGATTAAAGGGCTAGAAGACCATGTGCTTTGCATGCCCCAGACCCTAGGGTTCAATCCCTGGGTTCCTCGTGGTCTGAAGGAGTACCTCACAACCACACGCAGTGACAGGAACTTTTTGACAATTACTTAAACTTAAGCTTTAAAATGTCATACTCTAAAGTTCCTTTTTTTTTTCTCAGAACAAACTTCAAGATGCTGAGATTTCAGTACATTTGAGTTTATCTGCTTTGGAACAAGGTGAAAAATCACATGATTAAAGCTACTAGAAAAAGCAATTAGGGCAGGCAGGGATTGGGTGGTGGGGCGTGTTTGGGCTATGGGTGGTGGGAATTTGGTTCTGGTGGAGGGATGGCTGCTGGAACACTGTATGGCATGACCCAATTATGAACATCCTTTTAACTGTATATCTCACATGGTATAATAAAACATTTTTTTTAAAAGTTTTTTTAAAAAAAAGCAGTGAAGGGCCGGAGCGATAGCACAGCAGGTAGGGCGTTTGCCCTGCACGCGGCCGACCGGGTTCGATCCCTGGCATCCCATATGGTCCCCTGAGCCATATTACTGCCATATTACCAGCCATATTACAGTCCCCAATTACTGTCAGGAGTAATTCCTGAGCGAAGAGTCAGGACTAACCCCTGAGCATCGCGGGGTGTCACCCCCCCCAAAAAAAAAAGCAGTGAAGCCTTTCCTGGCAGAAATCACTCCTTGAAAACTGTTCCAAAGGTACTAAGAATTTCTAGCAACAGCCCTGCAAGATAGGTTTTCCAGTGGTCCAACACTGAATTCTAATAACCAAGACATCTGAATGCATAATAGTAATTAAAAAGTCAATGTTACCGCGAACAATAGGCCAATCACTTAAATATTGATACACTGAATCTCACAACCATGCTCTAAAGTATCTTTACCTCCATTTTACAGCCACAGAAAAGTAGGACATCACGAAATTAACCAAGTTTTCTGTTAATAAATAAACAGATTCAAATTGTGCTTTAAAACCTCGGCGCTTCCCCTTCACGATACACAGCCTGTGCAAACCCTAGCATGCCTGTTTAAATAACAGCCCCACTGTTAGTCGCACCCTTCCTGCAAACCGAAATAACACGAAGCCAAAATAAAGCTGCACCGCAAGTGCACTATCGAGTTTCTCCTACAGCCATGAATCACGAATTGGAATTATTTTGAAGATTATTTTTAAAAATTGTTTTTTTTCCTTCTTTACAGTACCTGGGCTTTCTGGAGACCTGGGCAGGGGTGCGTGGAGCAGCGCGAACGTTTCCGGTCTGGAAGCTAAAGGCGTGAAGGAGCCGCGAGCTGGAGACCGACCCGGAGTCCGCGGCTCCCCGCCCCTCCTCCCCCCCCTCCTCCCTCCCCCTCCTCCCGGGGCGTCCCTCGGCGCCCAGCACACCCGCTCCGCGCGGAAGTGGCTCTCGGGCCGGCCCGACCCAGCACACGTGCCCGGCGCGCACACACGGCCTCCGCCCCCAGGGTCCGCTCGGCGCCGGGACCCCTCCCACTCACCTTCAGGCACCGACCCACGCCCGGCGCGTGGCGAGCGGGAATCTCCGGCGCCACAGCTGCGCCACTCTCGGCCCCGAGCCGAACCACGCCTCCCGCCCACAGCGGCCACCGCGGGGGCTCCCCTGCCGCGACCGGACCCGCCCCCACCAATCAGCGGGGCCGTCTCTGCCCGCCAGCCCCGCCCACAGCTCGGGGGGCGGGGCTTGCGCTCTCTGCACAACCCCGGCGCGCGCGGGGACCCCGAGGAACTGCGGGCACGGGGCGTCCCTGGAAGCCTAAGTAAAGGAATGGGCGTGTAACCTGAAGGGAGAACACTGGCAACGCAGATATTAAAGGGAAGGTCCGGTATAACACCAGGAAGGTTGAGAAAGGGAAAAGGATGCACTCCCTTGTTCCAGCTAAAGTGCAGGAATGGGTGATACATCCTCGGAGTTCACTTTTTTTTTTTTTTGGGTCACACCGGGCGATGCTCAGGGGTTACTCCTGGCTCTGCACTCAGGAATTACTCCTGGCGGTGCTCGGGGCACCATATGGGATGCCGGGGATCGAACCCGGGCCGGCACCGGCTGGCCACGTGCAAGGCAAACGCCCTACCCGCTGGGCTATCGCTCCGGCCCCATTCACTTTTTCTGGGCCCCCGCATCATCTTAAATCTCCCTGGACAGGGTAGGAGGGGTCACACGAGTTCAGCGTTTCATACGTTTGGAAGTCTAGGGAACTGAGGAGAAAGAAAGGAAGCTAGGGTTCCCTTTACTGGTCTCCAGCACACATCCTTGTTCCTCAATTAAAAAACTACCGAAACTCCCAGCAAGAAGCCTCATCCCAGAGTTAATGTTAACCATTCGTTTCTTTTCTTTTATTCTTTTTTTTTTTTAAATCTGTTGGGTCAAACCCAGAGATGCTCAGGGTTTACTCCCTGACTCTGTACTCAGCAATTACTCCTGGAGGTACTGGGGACCCTATGAGATGCCGGGGATCGAACCCAGGTGGGCCGCGTGCAAGGCGAACACCCTACCGGCTGGAGTATCGCTGCGGCCCCACCATGCATTTTCTTACCTCCGATCCCAGCCCCCAAACCACACCTGCCCCCCTCCCGCCCCCAAACAGATCAGGCACTTTCCAAGAGAGCAGATCCCATTACACCAGTTGGGCTTTACGTTAAAACCCATAGTGACTACTACAAGATTTGCAACTGCATGTACGGATAAGCAAAAAGCATAGGGCCCTTGGAATTATTGGAATTATTTAAATTGTTGATTTATATGGATATGGAAGATTAAAAACTATTTGAGTAATCAAGTACAAACCTAGGAAACACAAGACTCATTTGCCAACAACCAGGGCTATAGGATTAGCCTCCCAGAGTGCCTTCAGGAAAGTGCAGTCTCTGAAGGGCTCAATTTCCTTATCTCTAAGATTAATTGATCAGGCCAGGTGATGACTTCCTGACCCCTAATGCCTCTGCATACTGGATACCATACTTGATATCAGTCAGTTGGGTTTAACAATTAAGAGAGAGGGCCTTAGGGAAAGCACTGTCAGAGGTCTCACACAAACAGTAACATGACGAGGGTGAGGGGCTCTCTGGTGTCACTTCATTAAAGCTCTCTTTTCTAACCTTTCTACAACACTCTTGTACTCCGCAAACTCTTCTCTCTGGGTGCTGGGCTTTCCCCATCACAGTTTCAATCATCTTTTTCACTTTCACTGTTAATTTGCACTCTGTGCAAAGAACAAATTCAAAGACCCTCAGGATCCTTGTCTGAACCTGACCTACTTTTTTCTAGCAATTACTTTTCAGGGTACATACCTGTCTCACACAAAACACCACTGAAATGGAAGCAACGATAAACAAATGGGATTATATAAAACTGAAAAGCTTCTGCACCTCAAAAGAAATGGTGACCAAGGTACAAAGACAATCCACAGAGTGGGAAAGGATATTCACCTAATACCCGTCTGACAAGGGGTTAATATTCCAGGATATACCAGGCACTGGTAGCACTTTACAAGAACAGCCAACCCCATCAAAAAATGGGGAGGAGAAATGAACAGAAGCTTCCAAAAAGAAGAAATTCGAATGGCCAAAAGGCATATGAAAAAGTGCTCTTCATCTTTAATCATCAGGGAGATGCAAATCAAAACAACAATGAGGTACCATCTCACACCACAGAGACTGGCACACATCCAAAACAGCAAGAACAACTGGTGCTGGTGTCGATGAGGGGAAAAAGGGGCTCTCATCCACTGTTGTTGGGAGTGGTGATTGGTTCAACCCTTTTGGAAAACAATATGGACATTCCTCCGAAAACTAGATTTTGAGCTCCTATTTGACCCAGCAATACCACTCCTGGGAATATACCCTGAAACCCCAAAAACATATAGCAGAAATACTATCTGTACTTCTTTATTCATCGCAGCTCTATTCACGATATCCAGAATCTGGAAACAACCTAAGTAGCTGAGAACAGAGGATTGGCTAGAGAAACTGTGGTACATCTACACAATGGAATAGTATGCAGCTGTCAGAAAAAGATGAAATCATAAAATTCACCTGCAAATGGATGGACATGGAGACTCATACTGAGTGAAATTAGTCAGAAGGAAAAGGACAGATATAGAATGACTGCATTCATTAATGGGCTATAAATATATACCAGTGTTCTACTAAGTGTGGGAAATGGTAGTGCCAGAATACAATTCACTATTGAATATTCACAAAAAGACTTTCATGATAAACCCTAAATGTCTGTAGGACTAGTCATAATGTGGAGAGAGAGAGAGAGAGAGACAGAGACAGAGACAGAGACAAAGAGGGAGAAAGAGAGGAAAATAAAAGGTTCCTGCTAGAGAGGCAGGCTGGAGGTGGGTGGGAGGGAATGTGGGGACATGGGTGGTGGGAATGGGGCACTGGTGGAGGGATGGGTGCTGGAACACTGACTGAGAACCAATTATGAACACTTTTTGTAATTGTATATCTCATGGTGGTATAATCAATTGATCACTTGATATCCTATTATTTGTTGATTTGCTTGAGCGGGCAACAGTAACATTTCCATTTGACCCTATCACGTGCCAGTGTGGCCCAATGGCATCTACTTGCTTCAGGAATACGAAGAGCCTCAAACTGTTCGTTCAGGGTCTTGACGAAGAAGTCTGACCATCTTGTAGGTGGGCGGCCACGTGATCCTTTGACGTCCTGTGGGATTCAGTCGGTAACAGCTCTAGTCCAGTGGTCTTCTTCAAATTGCATTACAAATCCAGCCCATCTGATTTTAGACACCTTGGTAAATGAGACAGCGTCCCTGACTCTGGATCATCGACAGGGGTCGGAACTCTGTCTTCCTTCTCTCACTTGAGTGAGGCGTGATATTCCAAGCCTAGCTGTTTCTGTTCCTCTTTGGGAGGCCCGAATAGTGTTCTCATTCTGCTTTCATAGGGCCCAGGTCTCTGAGGCGTGTGTTAATGCAGGGGAAAAAAGGTGGAGTCGAAGAAATATGGTATAATAAAAAAATTAAAGAAAAACATACCTGTCTCACAGTCTACCTCCTCATTGTAGGGTATCAATAACCTATAGTGCAGCTGCTCAGCATGTATACTCCTGCTTCTGGGTTTAAAGTTTCTCTTCTTGGTCCTCCTAACTATCTGTTCTGATTACAATAGCTCAAATAAGATACCTTCTATGCAATAAAATGCCATAACACTTAGGATTTTCAGACTAAGACTATCTTGTTTTCTTTTCTCTATTTATCACTAATACTAGATTGTAAGTGACTTACTGTATATCTTTTAGCCCCAGACAATGCAGAAAGAAAAACCTATATTTGACACCTTAAAAGAAATGATACAGTCTTATATAATTAAGTATTCAGGTTACCTATAAACATGATCTGCTTTCCGCCCCCTAACTGAAATTATGACACTGAAGTAATAAGTTACTTCATGTTGAGTAAAGTTTTGTTGAATACTATATTAACTCCATTAAACAGAATGTGAAAATAAATCACTGTTACATAAAACTATTTTGAAGACCAAGTTGTTTGTATGCATGCAAGTAAATTAAAAATATTCTGCCATTTACTGCCAGCATATTGCCCAAACAAGTGATATACTCATAGTAAGTGATTAAAAATAAATTATTATTTGAGGTTGGGAGCTAGTACAGGGGTAAGGCACTTATGTATAGCTAACTCTGGGTCTGCTCACATCTGAGCACTGCTAAGTGACTCATGAGCACAGAGAATGAGGAGGACTTGAACACACCAGGAGTGGTCCAAAACAGAAAGGAAAAAAAAAGTATTCATCTGTGATTCTTTTCAACTTTTCTTAAGCCCTCTGTCCCTTGCTGTTCTCCTCATTTCAAATAAATTCTCCAGGATAAAATAAACAAGCTCTTCTTGGAGTTGAACTAGAAGGCTTTTACACAGCTCTTCTTGGAGTTGGACTAAAAGGCTTTTAATATTCCAGAAACAAATCCTTAAAGTACAGTAAACTGCCTAAGTGAGGGGGCCCTATAGACTATTAGGCTCTTCAGTGAGTAAATTTTCCTTACCCAGATGACACAAATAGAAGCAAAACCCAGTTTACAGAGTGACTACTGAGTAAGAGTAAAAACGGATTTGCAATCTGTCAATGGCTCCTTGTGTTTTCAAAAACGTCACTGGCACATTTAAGAGAGGCCCCACAGCTCTGAAGTCTGGCCCAAATAATCTATAAACCACTAGTCACAGCAAACCTTTATAATGTTCTGGAGCCTTTAGAAGTATTAAATAGGCAGACTAAACAACAGCTGTAATTTCGTTTCACTGAGTGCTTCTATCAAGGACTATCAGCTAAACACTCCTGAAAGTTTTCCTTTCCTCAAAATGTGAGGTGACTTTTAAAAGTACAGCCTTGGAAGAACTTCTAAATCTAGCTACATGGAGTAAAACATGATGTATTTTTCCCTTCCTCTATCACTAACCAACACACACACACACACACACACACACACACACACACACACACACCAGTTTTCAAGAAAGTGGGTATGTCTGCATTGAAGGTGAGTAAACTCTCAGAGATGAAAAAAGAATAAAGTTCATCCCAGCACATTCAGTGTATTATTTATAGAAAATCAGAATTGCAGAGAGTGCATCAGAATCCCTCAGTTGAAGGGATGGAACTGTGAGTTCAGTTGGGAAAACAAGATGGTTAAAGTTAAAAAAATACCAGAAGGGCCAGAGAGATGATACAGCAGGTAGGATGCTTGCCTTGCATGCAGCCAACCTGGGTTTGATCCCTGACAACACATATGGTCCCCAGCCCAGCCAAAAGTCATTCCCCAGCTCAGAGTCACGGGTAAGCCCCAAAAAAATCACACACACACAAATAAAATTCAGATATTTGTAATAAGCATCATCATATTCCTCCAACATGCCCCCTGAGGTGTTGTAGGTATGGCTGTGGTGCCCGGCTACATCAGAAGGTGGCAGACAGGAGACAGACTTGTCTACGCCCGGGGCTCTGCCCCGTGAGCCCTGGATAGTTGATGGTCTGACATAGAAAAAGACTGGACCCCTTGGGATGAACCCAGAGCCATGGCATAGCCTGGCAAGCTACCCGTGGTATATTCGATATGCCAAAAACAGTAACAATAATGGACCTCATTCCCAAGGAATAGAGACATTACTGGCGCCTGCTCGAGCAAATCAATGAACAACAGGAAGACAAGTGATTCAAGTGATATTCCTCCAATCCACAAAATCTGTGAATATATTGCATTATCTCACAAAGGGAATTAAGATATACAACCAGCCAACATAATATGCAGAATGCAGGGCTGAAAAGATAGAATAAGAAGTAATTGACTTGGGCCAGAGCGATAGCCCCGCGGGTAGGGCATTTGCCTTGTACACGGCCAGTCTATGCCGGCCCGGGTTCAATCCCCGGCATCCCATATGGTCCCCTGAGCACCGCCAGGAGTAATTCCTGAGTGCAGAGCCAGGAGTAACCCCTGAGCATCGCCGGGTGTGACCCAAAAAGCGAAACAAAAAAAAAGTAAATCGACTTCACCACTTTACCAGTATTCAACTGACCATGGTTCAAATGCCTTGCACTACATGTGGCCACCTAAGCAATGCTTGGCACACAGCCAGAAATAGCCTGTTTGCACCTCTGGGTTAACGCCCTGAAGTTGCATAGCAAAAGTCCTTTAAAAAAAATGTCCAGCTATATGGGGCCAGAGTGATAGCACAGTGGGTGAGCGCTTGCTTTGCACACTGCCGACCCAGGTTCGATGCCCGTCATCCCATAGGATTCCCCAAGCACCACCAGGAGAAATTCCTGAGTGAAGAGCCAGGAGTAACCCCTGAGCGTTGCCGGGTGTAGTTTGTCCTCATTGCAAAGGCCTGGCAGGCTGAGACACTCCTTTCTAATAGTATCAGCAGTGCCCAGTAGCTCTAGAGGCGTCACCATTGCTCCACTTTGCCCCAAGGACCCCAGAACTGGCTGAGGCACCAACTTACCAGCAAGACATACATTTTATGCCTTTGTCATTCAAATTCCTAAAACTGGCCACATTACTCCTTTCCTGGGATCATTTAAAATTATTTTATGTACATTTTGACTACCTCCATATAATTAGCTTACATTTGATCCAAATTAGTACATATATCTTAACTTTTTATGTTATTGGCTTAGAATATTTTATATATAATTTACTTTCTCCTCAAAATTGGGCACATGTTTCCTACTTTTGTCCCTTCCTAGGGTATCTACATAAAGCAGAAATTGTCCCCTAAGAATGCTAGCTGGAGAATCTGGAAACAACCTAAATGCCCGAGAACAGAGGACTGGCTAAAGAAACTGTGGTTCATCTACACTATGGAATACTATGCGGCTGTCAGAAAGGATGAAATTATGAAATTTACCTGCAAATGGATGGACATGGAGTCTATCATGCTGAGTGAAATTAGTCAGAAGGAAAAGGACAGATATAGAATGACTGCATTCATTAATAGGATATAAATAGATACCAGTGTTTTACTAAATGTGTGAAATGGTAATGGCAGATTAAAACTCACCATTGAATATACACAAAGAGACTTAAGTGATAAACTCTAAATATCTGCAGGGCTAGCCACAATGTGTAAAAGAAGAGGGAGAGAGATGTAGAGACAGAGAGAGAGAGAGAGAGAGAGAGAGAGAGAGAGAGGATACTGGGGTACCTGCTATTGAGGCTGCCTGGGGGTGGGTGGGAGGGGGTGGGGGTACATTGGTGGTGGAAATGGGGCACGGATGGAGGGATGGGTGCTGGTATACTGTACTACCAAGAACCAATTATGAACACCTTTGTAATTGTATGTCTCACGGTGGTATAATAAAAAAATTTAAAAAAAAAAAGAATGCTAGCTGGGTCTCTCTGGAGGTTGCCATTGTGTCAGTCTGACCAGAGGACTTTCTCTCAATAAGCTGACTTTTGCCCTGCTTAACCTGTTTTACTGTCCTAGTAAACTCCTTTACCATTCATGGCTAGGATCCAGTAGGGCCTGGGTTCAAGCACCTCCTCCTAACCCTTCAGGCCCCTCCCTCAAATAGTGTTAGATTATCGGAATGACCAAATTGTAATAATGAATCCTTAAAGTAGAAATAATATTAAGGAGATATTATTTGAAGTTGATAGTTTTGCTTTTGCTTTTGTGTTGGACCACACCCAGCAATGCCCAGGGACTACTCCTTGCTCTGTGCTTCAGAGTTGTTTCCAACATTGCTCAAGGGATCATGCAGTACAGGGAATTGAGGCTATCCAGAAAGAGATACCCCTTGAACTATCTTTCTGACCCTGAAGCTGGAATTTTGAATATAATGACGAGAGCCATGAACCAAGGAATGCTAGTCATTTACTCACCAAGCTGAAAAAGACAAGTGGATTCTCTTCTCTTCTAACCAGAGAACTTTCTGGTTCTCTCTAGAACCAGAAAGGATATAACCCTGCTATTCACTTCTGGGCTTCTGGGTATTTATCTAAAGAACACACAAGGACTCATTCAAAAACACACAGGCACCATGATCACTGCAGCATTATTACAAGAGTCAAGGGACAAAAAAAACCTAAGTGTTCATAAATGGATGGTGGATCAAGAAGATGCGATATATAGTCATGTGTCACTTGCTGAGGCAACATTCTGAGAAATGTTTGTAAGGTGATTTTGTTGTGATAATGTCACAGATGTAATTATACTATGGTATGACCTACTATACACCTAGGCTGCATGATGTCACCCATTGAGATCATTGTCTTCTGCGGTGTGCCACATGGAATGATGACTGAAATATCACTAAGTGACACGTGACTACATAAACACAATGGAAACTGGGCAATTGGAAAAAAAAAATCCTGCCATCAGTAACAACATGGATGGTCTTTGAGAGGATTATACTGAAACAGACTGAAAAAAAGAATACCATATGATTTTAGTCTTTTTTTTTTTGGGGGTGGTCATACCCAGCAATGCTCAGGGGGTTACTCCCTGGCTCTGCACTCAGAATTACTCCTGGCAGTGCTCAGGGATATGGGATGCTGGAGACCGGGTGGGTCACATGCAAGGCGAACGCCCTCCTCGCCTGTACTATGGCTCCAGCTGCTGATTTTAGCCTTCTATGGGAGATAGGTGGGAAAGATCGTTCAATGGGCTAATCATGTCACATATTTACATGCAGGAGGCCAGGTTTTATCCCTGGAACTGCATGGTCCCCTGAGCACTGCTGGAGAAACTCCCAGAAGAGCCAGGAGTAGCCTCTGAGCACTGCTAGGTGTGGCTAAAAAACAAACAAAAAAAAAACAAGATAAAAAAGAAGCCAAAATAAAATACTTCGAGCTAAAGAAGCAGAGCGGGAGGGGGCTAAGAAGGCTGAGGAGGGAAGCTTTCCTGAGCGTTCTCCCCACAAAAGCTACATCAGTACAGGGATTAATTAGTCATGCCGAGACTCAGGAGAAAGGATAAAGAGTTCTCCAAGTAGGAACCACTTTGTAAATCACAGCGCCTCGATAAAATTCCTGAAAATAAAATACTTTTTTAGGGGCGGAGGCGATAGCCCAGCGGGTAGGGCGTTTGCCCTTGCGCGGCCGGCCCAAGCCGGTCCGGAGTTCAATCTCCCGCATCCCATATGGTCCCCGAGCACCCCCGGGAGTAATTCCTGAGTGCAGAGCCAGGAGAAACCCCTGAGCATTGCTGGGTGTGACCCAAAGAAAAACCAAAAAAAGCAAAAAAAAAAAATTTTTTTAAAAAGAAATGTGGCTGTCAAGGAGGTAGGCAAGCTAGGGACCCTGGACGCTGGTGGAGGAAGTGGCCACCACTAGGAACCCCACTAGCTGTGAGGCTTATGTTGGAACTCTTCGCCTGAAACTCAACTATGCTTTGTAAATCATGAAGCCTTAATAAACAATTGAATTTTTTCTTTTGAAAAAAAGAGGAGCTCTCTGAGAAACTCCACCACAGAGCAACATGCTTGGGTTAACTTAATAAACAATTAATTTTTTCTTTTGAGAAAAGAGAAGTTCTCTGAGAAACTCCACCACAGAGCAACAAGCTTGGGTCAGGAGGAGTCCTCTGAGGAGCTGAACTCTGCCCCGGGAAACTCAGGAGGTTAAACTAAACTCATGGCATAATCCTATTCTTACAACATCGGAGGAAAGAGGCTAAGAAACAAAGGGTCAGAATGAGAGGCAGGGCAGGACAGTCTGTGGCCTCTTACAACCTGGGAGAAAAGCTACTTTGGGCCTCTTCTTAGAAACAGATCCTGAGGGCAAATTCCTGAGGTGAGCTCTAGCTGCTGGGGCTAATAGCTGAGCAACCTGGGGGCTGAGTGACTCTTGCTTAAGCCCAGCCAAACAGACCCAGCCCTCCCAGTCAGCATGCATCTGACTGCTAAAATGCAGGCCGCCACCTACAGCCAGAAAACAAACATCTTGCAGCTTCATCACCGGCACCCTAGAGGCCTAGGTTTGATTCTAGGCACCACCCAAGTGGAGTAAACCTTGACCCAGCCCCCCAACCACTTTTGGGTGTGACCAAAAAATAACAGGGAGGTGATGTGGGGGTTGGGGGAGAAGATGTGGGGGGGACAGGGAGGGGAGCAGAAAGGGGGTGAACCTGTAGACCTCCCAAAGTGGAACAAGCTGACAGGAGGCCCACTGGGCTATTCAGCCCTGGGAAGTAAGTGCTATGGCTGAGGGCCCAGCCTCATCTTAAACTAGTCCCGGTCTCCCACACACATAAGTTACCTGTTGCAGGACTCCTCCAAGAGCCTCTGCATCTGCCCTGGGTTGCCTCCTGCAGGTCACTTCATAGATAGGGGGTAGTCTGAATGTGGCAGTTTATCTGACCATGTATTCTATACTGGCTGGTATAAATATTCTCTCATGCTACCACAATCATCGTGGGACTAGCTAGATCTTACCAGCATATTTGCCTGGCCATGTTGGATCTCTAAGTAATTAGACCAGAGAGAAATGCTGTTTGCCTCCAATCAAGCAAGCATGGCTCCCTGATAACTCAAAGGCAACTAAAATACAAAACTACCGTGAAGTAGATGAGACTTTTGTGAAGGCTTGGAGAAATATTTAACTGGCATTAGTATTAGTCTTTGGTACAGAGATATGCCATCTCAGAAACCCCTTCTCTACCCTATAAAGCATTTCCAGGCAGATCTTGGCTCAAAACATTAGCATATAATAGGGCTTATGTGAGGTGCTGGGAGAGATTGCCTAAGGGCATTTGACCCTTCCTGCTTCCCATAATAGTGAGAGGTCTGAGTTGCAGGGGTATAAAACCAGCCTGCTTCCTCTCTCTCTCTCTCTCTCTCTCTCTCTCTCTCTCTCTCTCTTCTCTCTCTCTCTTTTTTGGGCTCTCTTGCTCTCTTTTGGGGCTTGCACTCTTCTTGGGAGTCTTGTCTTTGTCTCCTGGGCCTTAACACGTGGTGGCCGCCATCTTGGCCTACACATGGCTGGGATTCTAGCTGGGAATCCTAAGCACAGGGTTTTTCCTATTGCTGACTTGTATGCCTGAACCTGTAATAAGTAAAGCATTTTATTTTATTTTTATTTATTTATTTTATTTTATTTTATTTTTTGCTTTTTGGGTCACACCCGGCAATGCGCAGGGGTTTCTCCTGGCTCTGCACTCAGGAATCACTCCTGGCGGTGCTCGGGGGACCATATGGAATGCCAGGAATCGAACCCTGGCTGGAGCAGGCTGGCCACGTGCAAGGCAAACGCCCTACCCTCTGGGCTATAGCTCCAGCCCCAAGTAAAGCATTTTAAAACTGCATCGGATTCCTGAGTCTTCATCCAGTCCCTGCCGGCCCGAGTTAGAAGGGAACTCGCCTCCCGGCACTGTTGGGGACCCCAGTGGCTTCCCCGCCAGTTACCCAACCGCCCCAGGTCTATGTGCCTGTAGTAGGGTAGTCACTGCAAGTCACAGATGACTATGAAGCCCTGGTTTCCATTCAGGCATCCTCTGTCTTGGCACACAGGAACCTTGAGGCACTTCTAACTATAAAACCCCAGTCACCATGACCTCGACATTCTCAAGCTTCAGTTCCTGTGGACAGCAGGTATCTAACACAAGGCATGGGCACCCACAGGGACTAACTGCCCATAGCCCTATTGGCACAGAGTTGTCACTAGGACCCATCCAGATTACTCATATATGGCGCATCAAAGCACTCAGGCACTCAAGATTCTGAAGATTTAATAGCAGTCCCATTAAACTTAGTGTCACTCGCCTTACCAAAACATACACTTGAAACATCTTATCAAAGGATACTACCAATATCTTCGTTACCTTGACATTATACATCTGCTGGCAAACACGAATTCCCCTCTTTATTTGGTGTTATAGTTGCTACTAGACACTCATGACTATGGACTCTGAATTGCTGCCCAGACCTGATAGTATCACACCATAACTACTATCAACTACCAGCAACTGTGAACCCCAAGCTGATGAGTGATGCTGCTATCGGGCACCTGTGACCTACCAATTCCCAGGAGTCATCCAGGTTCACACAAACTCAGCATCAGTCAGTGTCGAATTGATGAGTGTGAATGCAAGAGCATGGCCCAGGCGTGCTCGAATGCAAACAACTGTCATCCCTTGCCCTCACACAGACAAAATGGAGAAATGAAGGGGTTCACCTGCACTGATGAAGACAAAAAGCTTGAAAAGAATCCCGAGCACATTATAGCTTTGAACCTCCCAGATGAAGACATCAAAGCAATAATTCTAATGATGCACTCTGAAACAGAAAAGCCATGGACAAGAATAATAAAGACACCAGAATATGATAAAAGGGAAGGGACAGACAGAGAATGGTCTCTTTCATACTTGGGATATGAAGAAACCTCATGAGAAACAAAGGCCACGAGACAACAGGCACAAAAGAGCACAAGTGCCCTTGAGCAGGAAGCTTGGCACTGGAATGGGGGTTAGGGGAAGAGCTAGAGAAGAGAACATTAGACAATGGTGGCAGGAAAGTGCCTGCCATAGAGGAGGGCTGGGGGACAGGAAGGTAACTGGGGACATTAGCAAAGGGAAGTGGACACTAGTGAAGGGATTCTGAAACTTATTAACAAATAACTTTTTAACTCTGTAATTCACAGTGATAAATTTTTTAAATTAAAAGTATGATAAGAATCCAGAGTGTCCAGAGTGACAGCGCAGTGGGTAGAGGTTTGCCTTGGCCGGAGCCAACCTAGGTTAGGTTGGATCCCCAGCATCCCATATGTTCTCCCAAGCACTGCTAGGAGTAATTCTTGACTGCAGAGTCAGAAGTAACCCCTGAGCATCACCGGGTGTGAACCAAAGAGCAAAATAAATAAATAATATTGGACCAGAGTGAGTAAGGCATTTGCCTTGCATGCGGTTAACTGAGGTTCAAACCCCAGCATCCCATATGGTCCCCAAGTACTTCTGGGAGTATTTTCTGAAAGCAGAGCCAGGAGTAACCTCTAAGCTTCACTGAGTGTGACCCAAAAACAAAACAAAAATTATCAAGCATATTATTGGGGGTACTAGGCACACAACATTTAAGTAATAAGAGATTCAACTTAGAAAAGAAGTTAAACAGCAACTATTTCAGATGACTAGCATGTATAGGAAACACTAAAGATCATATATAAACATTTTTTAGAAATAACATACCAGTTATTTATATAGTAAATTAGTTATTTATATAGTATTTATATAGTCACTATCACTATCACTATCTTCCCGTTCATCATCTATTTGCTAGAGCAGGCACCAGTAATATCTCCATATGTCCTGTCTCATGCTAGAAGAGCCAAGGGCATTGGCTTGCTACAGGAACATAAAGAGCCTCAAACCATTATATTAGGTCATGGGAATGGCCTAATATAATTGTTACTGGTATTTGGCATATCAAATACGACCACGAGCAGCTTGCCAGGCTTGCTGTGCGGGGAGGCATACTCCTGTAGTCACCTCAAAATAAAGCATTTATTGATGAACCGCGGGGCTGCAAGCGGCAGCGTGAGCCGGTCTGTGATGGTCTGATCTGCTGGGTGGAGTTCTGACGAGAGGGAAGTCCGAATGTGGAAAATGGCAGTCCCCATGGAGTGGGGGGGGGGTCGTCTGGCTTGTTGTGAGGCTCTGCTGGGGTGGTGAGCCAGGCCTAGAACCCGCCATGCCTCCCAGGTGCCTCATGAATGGCTGGGCACAGGGAGAGCAAGGAGCTCTATAGTTATTTATATAGTAAATTAGAATTCTATATGTCAATATAAAATTATCCATTACATTTCCATATGAAAACAAACTAGAATAGAAAAAATCTTTTTTTTTTTTTTTTTGCTTTTTTGGGTCTCACCTGGCGACGCTCAGGGGGGGTTACTCCTGGCTCTGCACTCAGGAATTACTCCTGGTGGTGCTTGGGGACCATATGGGATGCCGGGATCCAACCCTGGCCGGCATGGGCCAGCCGTGTACAAGGCAAATGCCCTACCCACTGGGCTATCGCTCCGGCCCCAAAAATCTTCTTTAACCCTATTTAAAATCACATAAAAAAAAAAACCCTCTCAAGTATACCAAAATAATTTTAACAAAGGAGGTGAAAGGCTTACACATTTAAGACTACTATTAAAAGAAATTGAAGACTTCACTTGTATCACTTGTCTTCCCATTGTTCATCAATTTGCTCAAGCAGGCGCCAGTAACATCTGCTTTGGTCCCTGTCATGTGCTTGTATAGCCCAAGGGCCTCTACTATTAAAAGAAATTGAAGGGGCCCAGAGCGATAGTACAGTGGGTAGGGCATTTGCCTTGCACGCTGACAACTCAGGTTCAATTCCCGGCATCCCATATGGTCTCCTGAGCACCGCCAGGAGTAATTCCTGAGCAAGGAGCCAGGAGTAACCCCTGAGCGTCGCCAGGTGTCACACACACACACACACACACACACACACACACACACACACACACACAAGAAATTGAAGACATAAAGAAAGAATAAAAAATTGTTCCATGCTTCTAAATTAGAATAGGTAATATTATTAAGAATGACCATCATAGGAGCCGGAATGATAGCCAAGCAAGTAAGGTATTTGCATGCGGCTGACCCAGTTCGATCCCCAGTGTACCTTATGGTCCCCAAGCAATGTCAGGAGTAATTCCTGAGTGCAGAGCCAGGAGTAACCCCTGAGCATCACTGGGTGAGACCCAAGAAAAGAAAAGGCTATGTGGTGCTGGAGATCAAATCAGGTCAGCTGCATGCGGAGACGAAGAATACCTTACCACCTGTATTATCTCTCTAGCATTGCCAATATAATTCTTATATAAAAGAATGTATATTTCTTATATAAAAGAGTGTGATGATATAATTTTGAGTGCAACAAATGGTTAATTTTTTTGCTCTAATTTATTTCTTTTAAGGCACCAGCATGACTTTTAAAAAGTCTGTATCTTTTGCTCAAGTGCACATTGGTTTACACAAATGCTAATGTTATGGCTAAGGGCTATAACTCCCTAATAGAATTAGTGACCTTTAATATAATTGCTTTCAGGCCTCACACAGAAGTGGGCCAGAAAAAATAAAACTTAATTAACAACAATTTGAGGCAGTTCATCTTAGGGAGGAAATAAAGTCTTTGAATTTGACATCTAGTTGAATTCTTTTTACTTAACTCTAAAAAAGTCAGTTCCTTTCTATTAATCTTATATGCAGAAAATCATCTTACTAATGATGTGCTGAATAATTTCATTTGGCACAGGAATTTGGAATAGACTTTCGGGTTTAAATCTGTCCAAAATAATTTATATGATACAGTAACTCTCAATCCATTATTAACTACACATGACCTTTTACAATGTTTCTAGATCCAGAGATGCTGAATGGTAGAGTATGCTGTACATGCATGAGACCCTGGGTTCAACCCCTAGCACCTAGAAACAACAAAATGCTGCCTAAGCCATTTTCATTATCCAGACTCCACAGCTCGTCAGAGCCCCACCCAAGAGAGAAGCTGATCTTAAGGTTGGATTGCCAGAGCCCCATGCTAGAGAGAAGCCGATTTCAAGCCCAGGTATGTGGATCTCAGTGGCAAAAGTCACCAGGCTTTGGTGGAGATGGAGCTAGGGTCCCTTTCCCCCACCTCTGACCCTTCCAGAAGGGCCTCTGGACCCACCCACAAACTGCTCTGGGGCTATCAAATGTGATCCAGAGACACTGACACATGGGGCAGAGGTGCTACTGACTCTTCCAATGAAATCAAACTAGTACAACCTAACCACGTTCCAGAAATTCAGATGGTCAATGCAAGAACAGAAAGAGACCAGATAAGTCCATAGCAAACCAGGAAAAAATTAAAAGTCATGACTTTATCAATACCATTGTCATATATGGGCTGCTATTGTCAATATATTTGGTGCCAGCTGAGGGAGCAGGCATGGGGAGGGGGGATGGGGGAAATGAGTGTCTTTGGTGGTGGGAACGCACTGGTGGTCGGATTTGTGTTGGATGATGAAATATTAAATTAAAAGTTTCTTAAAAATGCTTCCTAATTCATATTTGAATAATAAAGACAGCAATTACAAGGGCACTTTTGTGCCTTGTTTTGTATGCTGTGGGGAACATTGTTTTCCATTACAGTTCATGACTTATACACTCTTTCATAAAGAGATGAAGATTTTCTGGCCTCTTCTTTTTTGTCTTTTTCCCCTGGTTTGGATGTCAGAGCTCAGAACAGCTTTATTCATATGAATTAAAATTGCATTTAAAAACTTTATTAAATTGCAGGGAGTAGGGGGGAGTTTGGACTATACCTGGTAGTGCTTAGGTGCTTAGGGCTTGCTCCTGGCTCTGTGCTCAAGGAATCTTGAGGACCATATGCAATACCTGGGATTGAACCCAAGTGAACTGTGTGCAAAGCAAATGCCTCATTTCTTTCACTAGTTGTCTGGCCTCACATTCTAAGATTTTGTTGTAAATTCACTCTGCATCTAATTAAAACAGTCTAACCAGGGACTGGGGAGGTAACTCAGGGGTCAAAGGCCTTACATGTATAAGGAACTGAGTCTGACTCTCAGCAGCACATGGCTTCCTAAGCGCTGCTGAGCATAGACTTGCTGGCTCTGAGCAAGATCCATGCTGATAATCAGTGCATCACTTGGCCAGTGCACATTTGGTCCTGACTGATGATCACCGCATCACTTGGCCAGCGCACATTTGGTCCTGACTAGTCAGGTCAAGTATCACTGGGAATGGCCAGTGGCCCCCTAAGCACTGTTTGGGGAGACCATTCCCCAATCTCAGCCCCAAAAAACCCTCTCGTTTTTCTCCTTTATACTTTTTCTCTATTCTTTCCAAAAAAAAATAAAAGCATATATCTTTTTCTTCTTTTTGATTAGTTTGTTTTTTGGCCATATCTAGTGATGCACAGGGGTTACTCTTAGCTCTGCACATCACTCCGGTAGTGCCCAGGGGACCATATGAGACGCCAGTGATTGAGCTTAGTTTGGCCCTTGCAATACAAGCACCTGACCCCTATTTTAATAGTGAAATAACAGAAACATAAAAAGAGAATAGAATATTAAAAATATTTAAAATGTTATAATAAATAAAAAGTCATGACTATTTAATTAAAAATATAATAAAAAGCCATTTAAGAGAATTTGGGGAGTGTGGGGAAGAAATAAAGATAAAGGCACATATTCCTGACTTTAAATCTATAAATCATGATTTATAAATTACTAATGGTTGATTTTCTAATCCTATACTAAAGGCTAATACTTATTTGGCAAAGAGTATAATAGAAATTCTATAATAGACCCAGCAAGAACTAATACTTATAATATACACTTCTCCTTTCCCTGCATTATGCCCGACAATAAGTACACAAAATTGATCTATCTATCTATCTATCTATCTATCTATCTATTTATTTATTTATTTTTTTTTGGTCACACCCCGCAATACTCAGGGGTTTCTCCTGGCTCTGCACTCAGGAATTCCTCCTGGCGGTGCTCGGGGGGACCATATGGGATGCGGGGATCGAACCGGGTCAGCATGGGCCGGCTGCGTGCAAGGCAAATGCCCTACCCGCTGGACTATCACTCCGGCCCCAGTACACAAAATTAAAAAAAAAAACTTTCAATTCTACCATCATTGATAGAACAAAAAAAAGGTGTTAAGTACAGGAGTTAGAGCATAACCAAAGTTTAAAAAGGGCAGCCTGGCTGTGAGGGGAGTTGCTGGGTGCTCATTGAATTTAAGTTTCACGCACTGTTACTCTGTGTTGACAGTCATGCACAATGTGGACAAGAAGCAGCATGAAAGGTGTGTTTGGTAGTAATATAATTAGAACTAAAATCAGAGAAGATTAAAATGGCTTTAATTAGGATTAAGCAAATAGACCCAACAAAACTGATTAAAGGAATTATTATCTAGTGATCTCACAATACGTTTCTTTAAAAAAATATGAATGAGGGCAGGAGAGAAATCTCAAAGGATAGACACCTTGTCTATATGTGCAAGGCCCTCCCTGGCACTGCATGGGGCTCTGGGTACTGCTGGGGTGCTTTTGTTGGGCCCAGTACGGTAGGCTCCAGGAGCTCTGTCTTGCTGAAATGCAGAACTATCAGGCAAGCATGGCTGGGCCAATCCCTGAATACTGCCTGGGGGTCACTCCCCAAAGTAGGACTAAACCCTAAAGACAAGAAAAATGGGGAAAAATCATTTTCCACATTGTTTATTTACTTTTGTGTCTTTATTGATTTACCATTAGTTTACAATACTATAGACTTCCCTGGCTGGCTTCACACCTCTGAAATGCACAAGATTCACCGCACCCACCACCAAAGTGCCGTTACCTCCCCTCCTCCCACCAACCTGACTTCCCTGCTAGCCACCACCATAGTTTTCATTGGACAGTGCTCAAGGCTTATGCCTGGCTCCATGCTCAAGAATTACTCACACGCCCATATGTGGTGCTGGGAATGGAATCCAGGTGAGCTGTGTGCAATGCATGTGTCTCATCGGAGAGGGACCAATCTGTGTTCCCAAGAGTGCACTAGCGCAGTCTCTCTTGGGCAGGGGCCATTGGCCTCCTATGGGACCTAGAGCATTTCAAAGCAGCCACAGGTGAAAACCACAGAAGTGGGGGGGAGATCATAGCATGAAACTAGGGGCCAACTGGCAGGACAAATGGGCCATAGGAAGGTAACAAGGTGGGAAGAAGGGAGGCAATATTCTCAACCTATTCAGAGGTAGGCTGAGAAATTCTGTTAGAGAGCTTCACTTCCAAAACTGTTGGTTGCAAACCTTGACAGGATCATGTAACTTTTAAAAAATGTATTTGACTTATTACCAGTAGGTGCTTGATTTGTAAACTCATTATATACTTGCATAGATTCAGGCTCATGCAAAATTTTCTCAGACAAAAGCGTTAACAAGTATAAAAAGTTGAAGTTCTGCACTATAATTACCCTTTTCCCGCCACATCCTTGCTAACATTTATTGGTTCAACTCATTTTGACAGGGAGCATTTTCATGGGTATGCTTTGAAAGCACACTGTGCTTTTGATCCACATTTTCATAACAGGTGGTACGGGGCATTTTTCCATGTGTCTATGGGAAATCTGTATTTATTCCTTGGATAGGTGTGTGGGTTACTTGCTTCATTATTAAGTTGTATAAGTTATTTATGTTTTGGATTTACCCCCCCCCCCTTGTAGACACATGATGTGCACATGCCTTCTTGCAAATTTTAGGTTTCTTTTTCTGTTTTTGTGGTAGTTTCCTTGCTATGTAAAACCTTTTTTAAATTTTATAATGTCTTATTTATCTATCTTGTGTTTCAGTTTTCCTTACCTTTGAAATTACAGTTCCAAACACATCTATGTATTTCCTTTATTTCATGAATATTTTGTAATGTAATAGTATTTGATGTATTAATTTTCTTCATAATAGTTCATTTAAATTCATTGTTAGACTCCACATTTCTGTGATATTTAAGTAAATTCTGGAGAGTTTTTTCTCATTTGTTTAATTGCTAAATTTAACATTTTTTTTTTTTTTGCTTTGGGTCACACCTGGCGCTCAGGGGTTACTCCTGGCTCTGCACTCAGGAATTACTCCTGGCGGTGCTCGGGGGACCATATGGGATGCCGGGAATCGAACCCGGCCGGCCAGGCCGGCTGCGTGCAAGGCAACGCCCTACCCGCTGGGCTATCGCTCCAGCCCCTAAATTTAACATTTTTAAAAAAAAATAAAGGTCCATTGAAAAGAGGAAGGGAAAGAAAAAGGACCTAAGAAACTCACCCCCATGCGAGGAAGGAACTTAGTATAGGATTAATTGAGTTTTGGGGTAGGAGGGGCTGTGTTTCTTTGCTTTTTTGCATTAGTTTCCTTTTCCATTCAGAGAAACTACAGCTCTTGGCTTAAGATATACTTTGTTTTTCAGGACCTTGTGGAGGAGAGGAAAGGGATCAATCTGTCAATGTTTCCTTTGATCGCTACTCTGGGGAAGGACAGCTCAACTATCAAGTCCCTCTCCTTCTGTGACCAGATTAATTCTCCATCTGAGCAAAACAAACAGATCTTTCCTCTCAGGCCAGCTGTGCGCATCTGCTGCTGTTGCTGTTGTATTCTGTAAACTCTGGTGTATTTTAGAGATAGATGGACTGAATTTCCAATAAAACAGAAAAGGGTCTCAACCTTCCAAAATTTATCTTATTTCTCTGAAAGTCTCTGATGGCTTCAGATACTTACCAGTGGCCTCGGAGGGAGGAGGTTTCTCTTGCTGTTCTATCTACGTTTGTGTAGTCCCAGATCTGAACTATCAGTATCGGTGAAGGAGACCTGCAGGTCCCAGTGTCCAGGCACTGTCCCTGCTTACTTACAGAATCACTGTAGAGGTCATCACCTTACCGGGCTGAGATATTTAACCCAAAGGTCTGATTTGGAAGCCTGATC